>CABHPP010128354.1:0-27147 GCA_902168425.1 Peromyscus attwateri | reverse complement strand
GAATGGACACAGTGCAGCAAAGGCTGACCTACCCAGTACCCTCAAAGATTAGAAGTGTGTCTGGGCCTAGTGCCAGGAGGCCACAGTTCCACTGGAGGGGAGGGCACAGGGGCTGGAGAATGGAACAGCTGGGTCACAGCAGAGGGAATGAATATAACATTCTGCTTTGACCTACCAGCAGGTGTCTTCCCATGCCCTTGAGTCCTGGGTTCATGCCGCTGGGACCAAGGCCATGCAGAGGTACCCTAAGACTTCCCCAATGTCTTTCTACCTTTCTTGCTTCTTGTTTTCCTGGTTTATTGTGCCACATCCTGACCTCTTCCCTACCCTTAACTTTATCCAACAAACTTCATTTAGTGTTTGTAATGTGCAGGGCACTGTGCTGGGCCACACAAGGGTCTCTAGCACTAAGGGACCTAAATACTTTCATGAGAGATCAACATAAAATCCTCATTACAATAAAAGTAATAAAAATAAATCAGATCCCAAATAATTTTTTTTTAATCTGAATTCTCTACCACAGACCTGTAAGGAAAAATGGGTGCTGTTCTAGCTGACTGGATATCTTCTGTTGTGGGTAAGGATTTGGGTTCTAGAATCAGACAGACATGGGTGTAAACAGCTCTGGCACCAACAAGCTATGTGGGGGTGCTGTGAATATATGTTGTTTCCATTGGTTAATAAATAAGCTGCTTTGGCCTATGGCAAGGCAGCTTAGAGGCAGGTGAGAAATCCAAGCAGAGATACAGGGAAGAGAAAGGCAGGATGAGAGAGACCAGCCCGCTGCCCAAGGAGCAACAAGATGCCAGCAGACCGGGAACGCCACGGCCATGTGGCAACATATAGATTAATAAAAATGGGTTAATTTAAGATGAAAGAGCTAGTTAGCAAGAAGCCTGAGCCATGGTCCAAATAGTTCATAATTAATATTAAGCCTCTGAGTAATTATTTTATAAGCAGCTACAGGACTTCAGGTGGGAGAGATTTGTCCGGATCGTGGGGCTGGGAAGGACCGGAGAAACTTCCGGCTACATGACAGCCAAATTATTTAATCTCTTTGGACCAAGTACTTCCCTAGAAGTGTGGAGGGCGGTGCAGAGAGACAGAGAGACATGAGGAGAGAGATTGTGTACTGTGACAATTAGTAAGATAATGCCTAAATGATGGTTAGCCCACTGCCTGGCACATAACAAGACTCAAAAATGTCCCATAATCTTGCTGCTTTACCTACTCAATCCTAGCAGTCAGGCCCACATTCTGTAAAGAGCCAGAGAGTAAACATTCAGACTTTGGATCAACACAAGGTCAGTGCAGTTACCCACTTACTCTATTGAGAAACAGCCACAGAAATGGGTAAGCAACTGATTGCAGCTGTGTGCCAACAAATTTTTTTTTTTTCTGAACATGGGAAGCTTAAATTTTACCTAACTTTCACATCAAAGAATATTTTTTTTTATCTTGGCTTTTCCAAAATCATTTGACAGTCAACATAAAAGCCATCCCCAGCACACAGACTATGCAGAAACAGGCCAGGAGCCAGGCATTGGCCTCCCGGGGGCGGGGGGGGGGGGGTTTGCTCACCCCTGCTTAAGCCTGGTGAATGGCTGACACCTTCTTTTGTGGATTTTTACTTCCCAGGAAAATCTACCAGGGGGTCTTCCATACCTCCTGAGTCAGTGTATAGATGTTAAGATGCAAACCAGACTGACTAACACAGTTAGAACCCAATCCAAAGACTGCATAAATCTCACACGCAAAAGTAATACCTGCACTTAACCTGTGCACAAGCCAAGATAACAATACTTCCCATTCACTAGTCAGCAAGATAAGACATGGAAAAGACAATCTGGGCTTTGCAGATGGAGGCATGCTGCTCTTGACAGATGCAAGGATTCACTTGTGTGCACACTTTGTTTCTTGGTGCTGTGAGCTGAGAAGCTGTTGTGAGAAACACTGGAATAAGGGTCGGAGGCTCACTAGATTTTACCAGCATGGGCAGAAGGCAGCAGGTGCATGTTTAGTGACGAGAGCTGGAGAGTGCAAAGGAGGGCAGGAAGAACCTCCTAGAAAGGGTGAGCTCGATTAATACAAAAATCAGATCACAAATGAATTCACTGTGAAACACCCAGGTACCCCAAGGAATGCACACTCCCTTCTTGCCCTGCCTTCTCCCTGCCCCTCTTAAATGGTTGTGGATAGAAATAGAACACTTTGCTTTCCTTTCTTCTGAAATCTGAGATGTTCAGTTTTAGGTTTATATCAGGTTTCTTGCAGGCCACAAATTCCTCAATAACGTAAAATGCCTACCTAATCGAGAGGCATTGCAATTCATAATTAAAAGTTGCTTCCCACGAACCGGAGGAAATGAAAGGCCTTTTTCATAAAGCCCATCCAAAAATCCAATCTGTTCTCGTGCATCGTTAGAGGAGTCATCTGTACCCAGCCATTATCCTTTGATAAAGAATAGTTTCTCCAACCAAACAGACCCCTCTAACAGCCCTCAGTGCTGAATGTCATGCCAATACTACTGACTCCATGGAGCCTCTCCTTCGGGAAAAACACAATTGTCTTCGTCACTGGTCTATAGCTGTAAGAGACACCATGACCAAGCAAACTCTTACGGAAGAAAGCATTTATTTCGGGACTGGCTTACAGTTTCCGAGGGTTAGTCCGTGATCATCGTGGTGAGGAGCGTGGCATGAGCATAGTGGCACACATGGCATTAGAGCAGGAGTTGAGAGTACATCCTGGTCCTCAGGCAGAGGAAGAGAGAAACACCAGGCCTGGTGTGAGCTTCTGAAACCTCAGCGCCCAACCTCACTGACACACTTCCTCCAAGAAGGCCACACCTCCTGATCCTCCTAACCCTTTTTCCACTCCTTGGTGACTAAGCATTCAAATCTATGAGCCTATGGGGGCCATTCTTATTCAAGCCATACAAGAGACATTTGCATCCTGGACGCTTTGAGTCACCGGCGGCCAGCTTGCTCCCTGCCAACTTGCCTTTATGTTTTAACTGGTCTCTGATGAAGAGAGAAAGGAGACAGGAACGGAACCAGGTCAGGGTATGCCCAACAGCACTCGGTGCTCCTTCTCTACTCATTGAGAAGTATGTGGGCATGGAAGGGTACAGGGAGGGTGTGGGAGTCAGGAGGAAAAAAATCAACAGGAAATAGTGTATATATTAATTTTTAAGATTTCATTTAATTTTATTTTATGTGTATGGGTGCTTTGTCTACATGTATTTGGGGCACCACATGCATGCGGTGCCCACAGTGGCCGGGAGAGAGTGTTGGATCCTCCAGAACTGGCATTACAAATGATTGTTAACTGCCGTGTGGATCTGGGAACCAAACACCCATCCTCTGTAAGAGCAGCAAGTACTCTTAATGACTGAATCTCTCCAGGCCAGTAATTAAAAAAAATAATTAAAAAAAAAAACCCACAAACCACAGGTTATAAAAACTGACATTTTCTTTTCTCTTTACCTTCCTACATAGAGCAGCATTCACGCCTTCTAAAGGGAGGGTGTCTACTTCCTTGACATATAGATCTTAAGTCTTGGACCACACAGCCTGGATCAAGGGCACAAACTCCATATGCTTCAGTGTGGACATATTCTTCAAAGGCCCATGTGGTGAAAGCCTTGGTCCACAGTCTGCAGTGCTACTGGGAGCTGGGGAGCCTTTAAGAGACTGGTCTAGTGGGAGGTCTTCTGTCACCAGGGTTGAGCTCTCCAGGGAACTGTGGCACCCCAAGCCCATCCTCTTTCTCTTTTTCATGTCCCAGAACAAGGCGAACAGCTCTGCGTACTCCCTGCTGTGACATGCAGCACCCTGCCCTGAGCCCAGACATACCATCACTGCCGTTTTTTTTTGCTGTGGTGATGCCGATATTGAGCTCTGGGGCTCCACCCCGGTCCCACCCCTGGTCCCCTTGGCTGGCGAGGCTTTTTCTCCAATAATCGGAACAAAAGGAAGCACAAAACTCATCTTTTATAGATGGAAAGGACCTTAGAGATGGTTCATCCAGCCATTTTAATACCATGAAATACCTTCTCCAAACAACGGGGCCATAGCTCAATTACATATTCTGAACCTCTGTTCCATCCCAGCACAGAGATAGGGGCAGGGGAAAAAGTGCCCTCTCACACCTCCTACCCATCACTATCTCCTCCCACCCCACATCGTTTCAGAACAGCAGGTTGTCTGGGTATAAAGCCAGTTCGAGTTCCACTATACAGACAAAGAAACAAGTCTATGGGGACATCGTGACGTTCTCATGCCACACAACTAAGGAGGAAAGCCCTTCGGAGAACTCATGCCAGCCTCCCGTCCATGCCTCTCTCCACTTGTCCCACCTTCCTCTCCTGAAGGCCTCTGAGGGCTGCTCAGCTCTCATGATAACTAGCTCCGTAGAGAATGCTCCACAACAGAGATCGTCAGTAATACAAGAAACAAGAAGTCTTTCTAAGTGAGACGAGAAAACTCTGTTGAAGAATAGAGAAGGCTCTCACCCCGCAGCTGGCATCTAGAGGCATTAATGGCTCAGGGATTGTGAATATGAATACTGCAGCCAAACAGCAGGAGTTCCCAAGACAGCAGAGAAACCGGAACCCTGCACAAAGGATTGTAGTACTCAAAGGTCAAAGATTCAGCCAGCCACCAGGCAAGGGGCAGAGAAAAAATAAACCATAACATCCTGTTAGAAGGGGATTCACAGAGAAGGCAGACTCCCAGGAATAGCAAAGAAGCAAAAAGACACAAGATATTACAGTTAAGAAGCCGAGTCCTCAAAACAGCCTTGTCTGTAAAAACCCAGCACTGACACAAACATGGGAATGTGTGTGTGTGTGTGTGTGTGTGTGTGTGTGTGTGTGTGTGTGTGCAGGTGTTCTGACTGTTGAAGCTTTTTAATGCAAAGGGAACAGGTTGAAGTGATAAAAACACAGATGTGATGGTTGGCATCATTTTATTGGGTATCTGGTTTTCCCCTTCTCATTCTGATTGGGCTTCAGTATTATTCCCTTTGGGGCAGAGGTGGGGTGGGGTGCTAGTGGTTAAATTCAAGACCTTGGTATGAGCTTTACCACTGAGCTACAACCCAATCCTCCATTCGGCTTGGGTTTGTTGTTGTTTTGTTTTTCAAGACAGGGTTTCTCTGTACAACAGTCCTGGCTGTCCTGGAACTCACTTTGTAGACCAGACTGTCCTCGAACTCACAAAGATCCACTTGCTTCTGCCTCCCAAGTTCTGGGATTAAAGGCCTCACCACTGTCCCACTCTAACTTATCCTTAAACTTTCTCTTTCCTTTTAAACTTTTGTGTGTGTGGTGTGTGCATGCTCATATGAGTGAGTGTATATACGTGGTGTGTGCATGCTCATATGTGTGAGTGTATATATGTGGTGTGTGCATGCTCATATGTGTGAGTGTATATATGTGGTGACTGAAAGCGAATGTCGTGTGTTCTTTTCTGTCACTCCCGACTATTTGTTTTCAGATTTATTTTATGTGTGTGAGTGTCCTGCCTGAACAAATGTATGTGTACCACATGTGTGCCTGGTGCCTGCAGAGGTCAGAAGAGGGCATTGGGTCCCCGGAACTGGAATTATAGATAGTTGTGAGCCACCGAGTCAAGGTCCTCTACAAGAGCAGCAAGTGCTCTTAACTGCTGAGCCATCTGTCCAGACCCCCGTCCCCACCCCTTTTTGAGACAGGGTTTCACTGTATCTCTCTGGTTGACCTGGAACTTACTATGTTGACTAAGCTGGCTTCTAAGTTATGGAGATCCCTCTGCCTCTGCCTCAAGTGTTGGGATTAAAGGCATGTGCCTCCATACCTGGCTTCCACCTTAGTTTGTGAGACAGGATCCCCTGAACCTGTCTTTGTTGGCTAGAATAGTTGACCAGTGGCCTCCAGGGACCCTCCTATCTCCATTTTCACAGCACTAGAATACAGGTCCACAACACCACACCTGGCTTCTTACATGGGTGCTGGAGATCAGAGCTTAGGTCTCCGTGCTGGTTTGGCAAGCACTCGACTAAGTTATTTCCTAAGTCCTACTTCACTCTTTTTTAAAAAGCTATTAATATGTGTTTATTTGCATGCAGAAACAGGAGAGCCTGGCCTTCATTTTGACTTTCCCATAAAACTTACTCATAAGAGAAGAGTCTAGTTCTATTTTCTATTTCATGGCCAGGGTTCCTCCAGCGCCAGTTTTGAGCCAACCTCCCTGTGGCCTCCAGAGTCTAAGTCTCCCTTTCACACTGTCTCATCTGTATCTGGCTCTATAGGAGCAAACCGACCCATGACCTTGAGACCAACCTTTGAGATCTTAAGTCTAAAACAGGATGCTAACCATTCTTCGGTTCATAGCAAAACTAAGGGGTCTCTGTGAGGGATGCAGCAGCTCCTGGTGTAAGGTTCCCATCCTTACACGATGCCTCTTTGCTGAGCCATACTGACCATCCTACCCTAAGTGTCACCATGTATGCCACATCATATCATTTGAATCCTTCATGACAGTTATCACAGTTTGTAATGACCAATTTGCTTGGTTAGAGCAATTGCTCTCACCAACCTATAACTCCATGGGGGGCAGGATCACCCTCCATGGGTGATTCAGCAACTCAGCACATATTGTAGTCTCAAACACTGTATCATGAAGAATGACTGAGTGTTCTGCCTGCCTGGACATCACCCAGGGCAATGTCACCCATCACCGCCCAGAAGAAAACAGTCCCACTGACCAGACTCTTACAAGAGGCACTTCAGAGATAGTCAGATGATCCAGTGCCTGTCTGCTAAAGATCCCTTGGACTGTCTTTGTAGATGGGTTCTGTTGGGAAAGTGGCATTAGCAAGCTATGAGGACAGCCCAGCTTCCATAAGGGTGGCACAGACTCTGTGGGAACAGTTGCCACACTGCTTACAGAAAATATGCTCATCTGCATGACAGTTCATATTCACCGTCAACTTGACTGGGTTTAGGGTCACCATGGAAACACACCTTCAGATGGGTCTAGGAGGGTGTTTTCAGAGGAGTTCAACTGAAGAGACCTGCTGTGAATGTGGATGGTATAGTCCTGTGGGTTGGGTCCCAGTCTGAATTAAAAAAGACAAAGAGAATGGAGCAGCAGCATTCACGGCTCCCTGCTTCCTGACTGCAGATGCAATGTGACCAGCCGCCTCCTATTCCTGCTGCCAGGCTTTCCCCGCCATGATGGACTCTGAAACCATCAGCCAGAGTGAACCCTTTGCTCCTTAGGTTGCTGTGGTCAAGTATTCTTTTGTCATAGCAACAAGAAAAATACCTAGCACACTTAGGCACTGAAGTGTGCTTTATAACACATTTACATGTCTATGTGATTACTGGATACAAATGAATACTGGAAGTAATGAAAAATAGGCATCGTTTGAACATTTCCTAATTCACTTTTTTTTAATTGCTGGAGAGAGAACTCATATCCTGAGTCCTGCCCTTCACTCCTGCTCTTTATGTGTTCTGAATTTGTGAGCTCTTGTAAACTGTCGAGTTCTACAAGAATAGGCCGTAACTGACTGATGATAGAGAAGATGTAATAAGGACACCATTCCTTCCTAGAGACCTCGCACGGCACTTTAACTCGTAAAGACAGTTTAAGGGCTGCGGTGTAGCTCGGTGGTAGAATGCTTGCCTGATAAAGGCCGTGGGTTCCATTCCCAGCACTGCAAAACAAGCAACTAGAAATAGTAACTCCACCAAACGTTATTTGAGATTTATTTTTGAAGAGACGATTACTGTTTATGCAAAGATGTAGTTTTTACTCTCCTGCAAAACTCCTTCAAAGTTCAAACTACTATGTAAAACTGTAGCAAATTAGGGCCCCAAATCCACATTGAAAGCAAAATACTACCAAATAGGATGTATCTTGTTTTTTTTTTTATTGCCTGCCCTTAAATATTTCCAGCATTACCAAAGGAAAATATTTTCAAAAATAGCCCAACTGTTTCTACACACAGTTCAGCAGTAGTGACCTTTTGTGTATGACCCAAACAAGATATCACAGGCATGATATCCAGCTTTTATTTAGGGACCCTATGTACAACAGCAGAAAGTGAGAGTATTGCCAGACATGGCCATGTTATAGTGCTCTAAAATCTTGCTTTAAAAAAAAAAAACATTTTTATTCTTTCCTTTTATTGAAAATGGATTTTTTTCCCTCACATAATATATCTGATTACAGTTTTCCCTCCCTCTACTCCTCCCAGTTCCTCCCCACCTCCCCTTCATCCAGATCCACCCCCTTTCTGTCTCTCCTTAGAAAACAAACAGGCTTCTAGGGGAAGATAATAAGATATAACAAAATAAAATATAGGATAAAACAGAAACTGTCACATCGGAGTTGGACAAGACAAACAGACAGAAAGACAAGAGCCTAAGAGAAGACACAAGAATAAAATAACTACATTTTGTCCGCACACTCAGGAATCCCATAAAAACACTAAACCGGAAGCTAGAATATATTCTCAGAGCCCTGGTGCAGATCTGTGCAGGCCCTGTTCACGCTGCTTCAGTCTCTGAGTTCGAATGAGCTTTGCTCATAAAACATTCTTTTGGTATTGTGTGTGCTTGTGTGTATGCCGCGGCACACATGTGGAGGTCAGAGGACAACGTGGTTCTCGCCTTTCAGTTTGTAGGTCCTGGGGATTGAACTCAGATCATCAGGCTTGGCAGCAAGTGCCTCAACTTTCCCAGCCACCTCACTGTCCCTAAAACTTTGCTTCTAATGAAGACAAGGATGAATGAAGGAGAGGTCACCACCCAACACAAGTCATGCTAGGTGTTGAAAAGAAGAAAAGCTCAGACAGAAGAAGAGAGGATGAGAAGGGAACATGGTGCGGGTCCCTTGTTTCTGGCACTCGCTCACACACTCAGCCATTCATTCATTTTCTTATTCCAGTTTCATAAAGCAGTGGCCCTGGTGCTCACTAGACACAAGAGCTGCGTGGAAGGGGTTGAGAGGAGCAGTTTGGAGACTTCACTCTCTGATGACACCAGGAAGAGGACAACTTTCTACCTCGTTGGAGGAAAAAATAGAGTAAGAGCAACAGGAAGGCAAAACAACAAAAACCCAGAACTGTCTTCATGATAAAATGTCTGAACCAATTCTATCAAAGTCACCTATGTTCTAACCACAGCAAAGGAGCACCAACTCACCTAACCCTAGTTACCCTGCACAGACTCCATCTCCAAACACCACGGCAGTAGAGGTGAGGGCTTCACGTGTGAGTTTGGAGAGAGCATGATTTAATCCACAGGATCCTTATGTTTTTGTACCAGAGAGTCCCTTGCTTCTGCCTCACATCCGCACCGTGACTAGGGCATCCCGGCCACCTCAGACCATGGACACCGAGAGCCCCTCACGACCCAAGCTCAGGGCGCATTGGCTCAGCGGCCCCACTGCTTGTGACTGGAATTGGAACTGCTGCACTTGCTGGATCCATGCGGACTTCCCACCATGGCTTTAGGATTCAACGGTACTCATTCTAGAGCCCCAGAGTCCTGAGCCATTTAATGAAACTTTATGTCATTTAATAAAATGTTTTTTACCGCTGGGTGGTGGTGGTGCACACCTTTAATCCCAGCACTCGGGAGGCAGAGGCAGGCAGATCTCTTAGTTTGAGGCCAGCCTGGTCTACAGAGTGAGTTCCAGGACAGTCAGGGCTACACAGAGAAACCTTGTCTCAAAAAACGAAACAAGAACAACAAAAAGTTTTTAATTATCGTTTCTTTACATGTTTATGTGTGTGTGCCTCCATGAGTAAGTGTACCATGTGCATGCAGACTTCTGCAGAGGTCAGAGAAAGGTATCAGCTCCCCTGGAACTGGAGCTACTGGTGATTGTGAGCCACTGTTATGGTGCTGAGAACAAACTATAGCCTTGTGTAGAAGCAATAAGCACTCTTAACCACAGAGCCATCTCTCCAGCCCTGAAATTTTACATCTTGTGATGTTCCTCCTCTGTGTGGAATACTGCCCCCTTACCTTTTCTTCCTCTGTCAAAGATTCCACTAGGTGGCGTCACATTCCGAAAACTCTGCTAATAGAGGGAAACCCTGCACACTCTCTTTAAGTTACCAGCAATGTTGGCATGGACTCTTATAGTTGCTACCACATTCTTTCTTCAAGTGTCTGTCTATGCTAGCAGAGAGTGAACTCTTAGTTCGAAAGTTTAGGCAGTAAGTGCTCAATAAACATCAATTACTTGTTCTACAATGGCATGTAGAGAGAAAAGGGAATTGAATCATTGAATAACTACCAGATACCAAATTCTATGCTAAATATTCTTATTTTATTCTCAAGACAAGTTTGTAAGATGGGAATAATTCCCCACTCCCTCTTTCTGCACAGGATATCATTATGTAGCCCTGGCTGGCCTGGAATCCCATATATAGCCCGGACTGGCCTTGAACTCACAGAGATCCACCAGCCTCTGCCTCCAAGTGCTAGAATTAAAGGCGTGCGCCACCACACCGTTATGCATCTCTTAACAATGGAGACAGATCTGAGAGATGAGTCCTCAGTTGATTTCATGGTGGGTTGTAACATTGCAGAGTGAACCTGCAGATACCCCAATACCCAGATACAGTATAGGTGACTACACCTTAGCTCCAGTGGACATACACATGAATATGGCACTGCTTATTGTCCCCAGGGCCACAATAAAGAAAACTGCATGAGTCTAAACCAGGCATGAGAGGAAACTATGCAATGAAGAGACAGGGAAAGTACAAGTCCCTGGGTCACTGCTCACGTGCTGCGGCATGTTCTTTTATAGTGATCTTTCTTTTTTATAAGTAGGGGGGCTGGGAGCTGGGGAGCTGGCTCAGTCAGTAAAAATGTCTGCTGTGTCAGCATGAGGACCTTAGCACATGTTAAAAAAAAAAAAAAACAAAACAAAAAGGCAAGGTGCAGCTGCGCACACTGTCACCCTGGTTCTGGGAAGGCAGGGATGGGAGGATCCATGGAGCTCTCTGGCCAGTCAATCCGGCTGATTCAGTGAGCCCCAGGGTCAGTGTGCGATCATGCCTCAAAACAATGAGGTGGAGATCTATGGAGGAAGATGCCTGATGCTGACCCCAGGCCTCCGCACGCATGTATATGCACTCACATACATGTCCACACATACACGTGCACACCATAAACGAGCCGGGAGTTGTTCTAAAATAACAGTAGGGGTGTAATATGGTAAAAAACACACACCTCTCATCCTTGTCAAGTACTCCGCACTGTGTGTAGCTGTGTGCTATAGGGTTATGAAATCGGCAGGGCAGTGGGTTTGCTCACACAGCATCTCTGCCCACACAGGGAAAGCACATTGCACATCATGCTGACTCCAACATTGCTAGGCTCAGCTCCATCATAAACCTATGAGACTCCACTGTAGGTGTGGCCCAGTGCCGACCCAAACTTCACTCCATGGCACATGACTGGGTATGTGTGAATACAACTGAGACCACTTTATTAGAAATAAGAGAAGAGTACCTACCCAAACGTTTGAGGACATGCTGAATGTATTTTGGATGAATGGCACTTTCAGGGCTTAGTTATCTTAACTCTAAAAGGGTGTAATACTTGAAGTCAATGTTTTACTAAGCAACGTGAGTGCATACCTGGTTGAAATTCAACCTTTTAACCCAGTTTACACAAACCAAAACGTGTGAAGGGCCAAGAAGCCATCAACTTGGTTTTAACAGTAAGATCATCTCAGTGTTATTAGCAGTGGGTTCAGTGGCTTGTGATGGTGGTGGTGGGGGGGGCTCTACCAGCAGGTCCACTCTGTCTGTTTTCAGTGGCCCATGCTGTTGGTACTTTACCCATTGGTCCACCCTGTCTCTAGTCAGTGGCTTGTGATGGGGGCGCTCTACTCATGGGTCTTTTGCAGATGGTGAGTTGGAACATCACTTCTCACATGATTCCTTCTTGCAAATGTTCTCCATCTGTGATGTGGGCATATTTTAATTGTGTGAAAAATTTTCTTTAAAAATGATTCCACTGACTACACACACACTCTCCTTCTGTTCTGATTTGTGACCACCTACAAAAGATACTAGCGAGTGACCTTCTGCTCGCCACCCGTGTATTCTGCACGTCCTTGCTGACTCCAGAAAGGGCATATGTGATCTTTCACAATTCGTCACCTTTCCCCTCACTGGACTCTGCTTGAGCCCATGTTGGGAAATGTGCCCTGTAGGCCATGTGTTGTGTCTTTTTAGTTTGTGAGGGGGGAACACCCTTTGAAACACGGAGTGACTGGGAACTGACAGGCCTTCTGCCAAACTGTGACAACTGAGTACCTTGACAGCTTGCTTCTGAGTGTCACTTGGCATACACACTTACACAAATGCTCTGTCTACCAGCGCCTCCAGAACAGTGGTTCTCAACCTGGGGGTCACGACCCCCGAAGGCATCAAATGACCCTTTCACAGGGGCTGTCTAAGACTGTTGGAAAACACAGATATTTACATTATGATTCATAACAGTATCAAAATTACAGTTATGAAATAGCAATGAAAATAATTTTATAGTTGGGGGTCACCACACTTGAGGAACTGTATTAAAGGATCGCAGCATTAGGAAGGTTGAGAACCACTGCTCTAAGCTCATCTTTTCCTCGAGGATCCAATGGACTGGGACAGAACAAATAAATAAATAAGAAGATCCAACTTCTGGGGCCCCTGTTTCTTAGAGGAAGGCGTTTCAGTTTCATGTGCATTAAAGAGACTGAGCCTTGTCCCACCTGAACCCAGCACTGGCCACTGGCCCTCTTCACTGTGACAGGTCACCCAGCATGTATGCTGGGAGAAGCTTGAGTCACTGGGGAAGCAGCTCTTTGCAGAAGAGACAGTGCTAGGTCCCAGGGTCTGTAACACTGCAGTCAACAATGCTGGCATGGTTGACAACCTATGTCAACACAGCAGCCCATCGACATGTCTGTATATCCACATTTTAACATTTCATACTCTCTGATCTTAGTTCTGTCTTATTATTGTGCATACCCCAAACTAAAGACCCATCAGCCTTAAGGCACACTTATTAGTTAGGAATGAAACCAATCAATCAATTAATCAAAACTGTTTACCGAAGGCCTTAGCGCCGTGCAGCTATAACATAGCACCGCTGAAAAGTTAGGGGAGATGTCTTTAAGAGTCAAAGGATGGCCAGGCGGTGGTGGCGCACGCCTTTAATCCCAGCACTCGGGAGGCAGAGGCAGGTGGATCTCTGTGAGTTCGAGGCCAGCCTGGTCTACAGAGCGAGATCCAGGAAAGGTGCAAAGCTACACAGAGAAACCCTGTCTCGAAAAACAAAAACAAAAACAAACAAACAAAAAAAAGAATCAAAGGATGAGTGAAACTCTCAGACCCTGGTCTCCAAAGTTAAACCAGTAGACAGAAACGAGAGACCCAGGTTGGGCTGGTTCTCAGTTCACTCCTCCAGCACTTGTGAGAAATGACAATCAACTGATGTCCCAGGAGTTCTGGGTTTGCAGGGATGCTTAAGACACGATCCTTGGACTCTAAGAACTTGCCAGTGAAAACAAACACGTGAAAACATTGCTGGATGAAAGGAATCGTCATGTGGCAACATCCGAGAGGCCTTTGAAGGCTTGTGAGACAAACAGAAGCCATTCAGGGAAAAGTCAACAGTTAAAGGCGCTGGATGTTTCCGAACAGGAAGACCCAGTGTGACTAGGCCGTGGCTAGGCACCAGGGAAAGAGGCAGAGGACACCGTCAGAGGGAACAGTCTGCTCTTCTATATTAGGTGCACAATGGGGACAAGAGGAACAAAAGGCTGGGACACTAAACATCCAGCCATCAACGGGATGAATTTCCTGAAGGAGGCAGGCGCGGACACCAATCAGGAAGTTATTACACCCGCCAGCTCTTTCATGCATTCATCACTGTGGTTTGAATGTCTCCACCAACACTCGTGTTGAAATTTAATTCCCATTGTGAGGTAAAGTGATGAGTCCCGGCAGCTCTGTAAGAGGTGATTAATCAATCCTGGGTTAATGGATTAAAGGGCTAATGGGTTATCTCAGGAGTGGCTTTGTTATAAAGTGAGCTGCCCGGCTTCTTTTCTGTCTTACCATGTGACACCCTGCACTGTCCTGGGACTCAGCAGAATCCTCACCAGCAAGAATGTGCTCAGCAGTCAGGGTCCCTTGACCTTGAACTTCCCAGCTTTCCTAACTATATAAAATACACTTCTTTACTTTAAATTCTCCAGTTTGTGGCCTTTTTTTTACATCACCAGAAAACAGACCATGACACTCATCTTCAGGTAAGCATTTTTGTGCATTTTATGTGCCAGGTACCTGCACACTGGAGGAAGCATTTGTTACGGTGGTGAGCTGCATGTGGAGCTCTCAGGAGACGAGAGTCCAGGGAGACATAAGTGTTATAATTCTTGGGTGCAAGAGCTCTGATGGAGGTGAACACAGGGTACCATGGGAGGGTTCAAGAACAGAGACACTTGGATTGAGTCTTGAGGGAAGAGCAGAGATTGGTCAAAGAAAGAAGACTAGGAAATGTATGTTGGTTGGAAGGAACAGCTGAGGCAGGGATCTTTAGCAACCTCACACACACAGCAGCTCTGGTGCAGGTTGAGGGAAACTAAGCTTTTCTAAAGATTAAAAATAACTATGGTCACACACCAAATATCGGCCATAGCCATTCAGCAAGTGTGTGGTGTGTTCTGGGCACTGACTGATTTTGCTTACATAGTTGTTTGTTTGCAGTACTGGAAAATGAACCCAATGCCTTAGGCATGCTAGACATGAGTTGTGCCCTGATTTATGCCCTCCAGCTCAGACAATGTTCTATTAATTAATGTGTTTGCTCATTTGTGTGGGGCAGTCTTACGTATCTCAGGCTGGGCTTCAGCTTATTAAGCAATCAAGGATGAGACAGAATGTCTGGTCTTCCTGCTTCTACCTCCCAAGTACTGGGACAACAGGCATGTATCCCCACCCCTGGTTTATGTGGTGCTGGGGATGGAACCCAGGGCTTTGCTCATGCTAGCCAAGTAACCTACTAACCAAGCCCCATCCCCAGTCCAGAGAGTGTTTGTTATACACAATCACTTATTTAATTATCACAAAGGCATTGCTGTTTCCTCTTTACAACAGTTCCTCCTTCAGAGTCACAAAGCAACCATACACTGTTTAGGGACTTCAAACCTGAGTACTTCTAACTCAAAAACCAATTTGTATTGATCCCTGAGAGGCAGGCATTACCCAGCTAACAAAAAGAAGAAACATCCTAGGCCTAGGCCACCTGCAGGAATGTGTGCTACAGGGGTGAAGGCTGACTGGAGCAGATGAGGAATACTGGAGTATGGAGTTCAAGGCTGGGATGGGAGAAGGCCGTGCACTTTAACCTGAAAGCCATGGGCACTCTGAAGACTCAGAACAGTCCAGGATGAAAGGGACAGACATCTTAACTCTGAAGACTCAGAACAGTCCAGGATGAAAGGGACAGACACCCTAGGGGGAGCGACCAGGCAAGAAAGGCTCAGTAAGCCAGTGAGTGAGGATGGTGACCAGGCTTAGAATTCCACCCCCAGAGAATCAATAGGAGGGGCTGCAGGGATGGCTCAGAGGTTAAGAGCACTGGCTGCCTTTCCAGAGGTCCTGTGTTCAATTCCCAGCAACCACATGGTAGCTCACAAACATCTATAATGGGATCTGATGCCCTCTTCTGACATACATGCAGACAGAGCAGTCATATGAGAAAAAAAAAAAGAAGTTAAAAAAAAAAAGAATCAATAGGAGGCTGTTCAGGTTGCCTGGGTGAGAGGTGAGAGAGGGGGTTTGTGTGCTTTGGGGTAAGACAGGAAGGTAAATGACAACTAGAGAGCTAAAGTGACGATGACTTGAGTTCAAGTTTGGACATTACTTGTCTTGAATATCCCCATGGACACCCATGTTGAGGTTCAGTCTCTATTGTGAGGTACTACCAGTTGGGAGCCTTACACGGTGACTGGGCCACCAGTGCAGAATCACTGGCTCACAGATTAATGCATTACCTTGAGGGCAGGTCTACTGTTGAAGCTAGTTTGATTTCGTTCCTTTTCCGTGCCTCAGTCACCAAGTGAGGCCCTCTGCCACCTCAGGATACTTCAGAGTGTCCCCATTGGCCAAAAACCCTTCTCCAGATGCAGCCTCTTGACCCCAAACTTTCCAGCTTCCAGAACCACCAACTGAGTGAACATTTATTCTTTGTGAATTATCCATTTCCTGGTATTTGGTTGTAGCAACAGAAAACTGACTCAGACAGACATATTGTGCTCCAAATGTTTGTGGACAACACAGAAATGTCAGCAGCTGTTGAGTTCACAGTTCCAACCTCAGGAGAGAGGCCTGGATATTAAACAAAGATTAGAGACAGAAAAGAAATCTAAATCTAGGCAAAAGAGACCACTATAATAAGCACTATTAACCATTAAAAGACACAGAGCCTTCCATGTTCAATCCTTCCAATAGCCACATAAAGTTGATAACCGCCATGATTTTTATAGAATAGACTGTTTGTCATTTAGTCACCCGCCTAGGATTGTGAAGTCTCCCTGCACGTCTATGACCAAGTTCCCCACCCTTTAGTGACTGTAATCCAGTATTTTATGTTGGGTACAATATAGACATATATTTCACCGAAACGAAGATTGTATGAGATCATATTCAGCCCTACAACCTCTGCTATTTCATTTTTAATCTTCAATTTTTATTTATGTATCCGTGACAAAATCTTGGCTGGCATAGCTCATATGATCCTCCTGCCTCAGCCTCCAGAGTGCTGGAATTATAAGCATGTGCTACCACGCCTGGCACGTATTCCATTTCTGAAATAGACTGGCTGCAACTCCTGAACTTGATTTACAACCCACTCACGAAAGCCACAGCTTGAGGATGGCTGTCTAACGCCCTTCTGCCTCCCACCTCTGCGTTTGGGTACCCATGGCAGGTTTGCAAAGATGAAGGGAAGTGTAATTGACATCATTGACACCGAAGAGAAAACTTGGCTTCAGTATCACCCGAGGAGCACCGCTCCCTTCTGCCGAACGAGACCTGGAGGACGCATCTGTGAAAGCTAGTTCTTAAACACCGAGTCATTGGCGGCCGTCATGAGTCTTTGTGGGGATTAAAGACATTTCTGCTGCCAAGTTTTCCTCCTCTATTGTGCAGGAAGGGAGGCAGATGTTCAGAACTTCAGAGAATTTTGAAGTTATTTGCTCTAAAATTGCCATAGTGCTACATGGCAGTCGGATTTGGGCACACAGCCCAAAGCAGCTCCACGCTTGCACTCTCTTTAGCATAATTCCTGCAGACAGCAACTGCAATAGAATTATTACCTCTGAAGCAGAAGCTACAGAATACGACAGTAACGTCTTGTTCAGTAGGAAATGCTCTGCTGACGGGACTGTGGGAATCAATCCCCAAATACACCATGGACCCTGGATGTAAGTGTTCTCCGTTTTCCTTCTGTTTCACAGGAAGAGGCAGCATGCTCCTTGTCTATGTTAATGAGGCAGATGACTCCTTCCAAGTGGCCCACCTACCATCCTATCACCCCCTCTGATGGTTAGTGTTGGCTGTTGGCTTGGCTGGATGGGCAGTCTCCCGGAAAAGGGATAAAGCTCATTGCTGGTTGTGTCCGTAAGAGAGCAAATTGAGGGGAGAGGATCCAAGCAGACTGAAGCATTCACTAGGCTGGGGCTCCCATGGAAGAAAGAGTGGGGGAGGGAGGCACACATGCCTGTACACCATCAGTTCTTCCGGAGTGGACGCAGGCACTTTTGCTCGTCTGTGGCTCATGGACCTCATACTCCATAAGCTTCAACCTTTGAACACAGAATCACGCTAACAGCTCCACGTGGGACTCCCAGGCTTTCAGTCTGAGGAGCTTCATTGGTCCCTCTGGTTCTGAGACTTCCAGCTCTGACGTGCACTCAGAATCTACCGGTTTCCTAAGGTCTCTGGCTCACAGAGTTGTTTTGGGCCAGCCTCTGATACCATGAGTCGACCCATTAAATCCCCTGGATAGGAACACTCACAGCTTTCAAGTAAAAGCCTCCTGTCCCTTTTTTTAACCCTGCTGCCATCCTGTGATCTTTCTTCCTTTCTCACTCTCCTCACTGTGGCTACAAATCAGTCTTCCCTAGTACTCAGGCCATTCTTTGCCTTCTCGGGCATCCGGGTGTAAAAACTTCCTCTGTAGGGCTCCTCTGCTCTCTGTCAAATGACTTCTGTAAATGCTTCCTGGGCTGGTTCTTGGCAATCACCCAAGTCCTGAACGCTCTAAAATAGCAATCCCCAGGCTCCGCATCTATATTCCCCCTCTCGGAGAGCCCACCTACTCTGGGGATTAAAGGACTGCTGCTATGCATATAAATTCCCAAATCCATGTCCGAAGGGAAGACAGCTGGCCCAGTAACCATCTCCACATGCCTATGTCACTGTCCCAGGTCTAACACACGTGGCGCTGAGCCTCACCCTCCAGGCTCTGGCAGCCGCGGACCCTGGTGTGTGTGTGTGTGTGTGTGTGTGTGTGTGTGTGTGTGTGTGTGTGTGAGAGAGAGAGAGAGAGAGAGAGAGACCTCTCCCTGAAACCTTCTCAGCCACAAACTGTGAAAACAGGGACATTGGCTTCCCAGTGCTCAAGGGCAGAGGGAGCAGCAGAAGTGTGGGTGCTCCGGGGCATTATGTGTCACACCCAGAACACACCATCCCTGCCACTGCTTAAGGCTTTTGAATTCTTCCTTTTGATTTTACATATTTCTTCTCTTCCACCCCTCTCACCAGCCAACATATCTCTTCTCTCTCTGGTGCATTCACCATTCTATGTTCAGTCTACCTTTGCTAGAACTTTCTGCTATCAGAACCTCACGCTTCTGCTCAACACTGTGAAAGTCCCTGCGATGGCCTGAGTCCCCTCCTGCTGGGCTGATGTCTCTTCACAGGTGACCTTATCAGGATACAGGTGCTCCCTGACTCATATTGGGGTTATATCCTCATAAACCCTCCTGAAGTCAGAAATGTCATAAACAGATAATGCATTAATATGTTTTCTTAATGAACATCTCAGCTTAGCCACGCCTGTGCAGGGCAGTCACACCTGCCTATAGCTGGGCAACGTCATCGAAAGCTAATTTACAAGAGAGTGTTGAATAACTCACTTGTGTGTTTGAGACTTGCGTCTAAAAATCTGGGCTATGCACAGCACCACCTTCTAGAGTGTTAGCTCTTTCCTGTTGTGCTCA
This sequence comes from Peromyscus attwateri, assembly GCA_902168425.1. Taxonomy (NCBI): domain Eukaryota; kingdom Metazoa; phylum Chordata; class Mammalia; order Rodentia; family Cricetidae; genus Peromyscus; species Peromyscus attwateri. The sequence goes on along the minus strand of CABHPP010128354.1, from coordinate 7,843 downwards.
TGAACTGATGAGATGGACGGGGTGCTATGGCTTGATGACAGGGCCCAGTGTCATTCAAGATGATCAAATTGCATATTGCTACCCCAGAAAATGTTCAAAATTAAGAATTCAGGGCTGGAGAAATGGTCGAGTGGTTAAGAGCACTGGCTGCTCTTCCAGAGGACTCAGTTTCAACCCCCAACACTTACAGGGTGGCAAACAACTATTTATAACTCCAGATCCAGGGGATCTGACTCCATCTTCTGGCATCCTCCGGCACTCCACACACATATGATGTACAGATATAAGTCCAGGCAAACACCCATACACATAAAATAAAAATAAAATTTCAAAATTCTGAATTCAAAGTAAAATGTCTACTGGATACATATCATTTTCATATCATGGTAAACCTGCAAGTTGTAAATCAAGGCATCACAGGTCAGGGATACTGTGTAGCTCTTTGCAGAGGTAACCACGTTTAAATGAGGGCATCAGGGTGGGCTCTGATCTGATAGTGTTCTTATAAGAAGGGGAAAGATGGGTATAGAGACTTACACAGAGAAGATGATGTAAAGATAAGGAGAATGCCATCTAGGAGCCAAGGATTGCTTAAGGCCATATGCAGCTAGGTGAGAGGCATAGACTAGTCTCTATCATAGCTCTCAGACAAAGTCAGCACTACCCATGCATTCTGTGTGCCCGACCATCACTATCACACGAAGAGCCTCTTTGATCTGACGCTGTCTTCATTCCCATGACCTCTCCACACAGACCTTCTTAATAGGCTATCCTCACACATGCCTATTTGCTGATTCCCACCTGGGATGTTCCTAAAAGCCTAGCAAGCCCTCCCCACTTCTCTTTTCCACCATTACTGGAAAGCACTCTTTGGGACGCCTTCTTATGTTCTTCATATGTTCTCACTATGAGTTATCCTTTCTGTGCTGGCTGGTCTTACGTCAACTTGACACAAGCTAGGGTTATCCAAAAGGAGGGAAACTTGATTGAGAAAATGCCTCCCTAAGATCTCGCTGTCAGACATTTTCTCAATTAGTGATTGATGAGGGAGGGCCCAGCCCATTGTGAGTGGTAACATCCCTGGGCTGGTGGCCTGGGTTCTATAAGAAAACAGGCTGAGCAAGAAAGGGGAAGCAAGCCAATAAGCAGCATAATAAGCAGCACCCCCCCCCCATGGCCTCTGCATCATCTCTTGCTTCCAGGTTCCTGCCCTGTTTGAGTTTCCAGTTCTGACTTCCTTCAATGATAAACACTGATATGAAAGTGTAAGTCAAATAAACCTTTTCTTCCCCAACTTGCTTTTTGGTCACAGTGTTTCGTCACAGCAATAGAAACCCTAACTAAGACACTTTCTTTTAAAGTCTTCCATGATTCTATTATTATTATCATCACTACAGATGAAACCCAGGACCTCATGTGCACCAAGCAAGCGCTCCAGCACTAAGCTACCCTCCTGGCTCCTTGTGTTACTTTATCACATATCATTCATCATCGGTAATCACTGAGCATCAGGTCTAGTGAGAAGGCGGTCTCAGGTGGGAGTACTGATGTTCCTTTTGTCGCTCAGATTCACAGAGCTTTCCTTCTCACATGTTACAACACAAAAGTGTCACAGAGATAATGTGTGTGTGTGTGTGTGTGTGTGTGTGTGTGTGTGTGTGTGTGTTTTGTTCTTTACTTGCGGCTCTAGGGATGGAAGCTAGGGTCTGGCACACACAGGTAAGCAAGCACTCTTCCACTGAGCCCCGCCTGCCCCCAGCCCTGAAGGGGACTTATTAAAGGTAAGTCTTTCTCAACCCTGAGAGTCAATCATTGTTACCATCTCAGTGCCAAGGGAGCCCAGCTAGTTAACTGCCACACTGAAGGAATTATGAGCTTGAACTAAAGAAGCAGGTTCTTCTAGATTCATGCCACCGGGGCCAATAAATGTCATGACTAATAAAGAGTGGTACAAAGAATGAAGAAAATGGGCAAGCACATTCTAGTGGGTCGACAGGACGACCTTCAAGAATAAGACAGAGGCAGCAGACTGTCCGCTCCCTCTTCCTGGCAGCTTGAGTGTTCCGGGCTCTAGGGAGAAATCACTCACAGTCTCCAATAAACAACTCCGGTACATACATACATGTATCCACTAGGTCATGTGTTACCCTAAGCCAAGAGTTCAATGTTTGCTTGTTTGTGGGTTTTATTGCTTTCTTAAGTGAATTCTACTGGTTTTAAGACAGAAAGCTAGCCACAGAGCACAAACCATGCTGGGAAAACAGAGTGAAAATTGAACTAAGAGTCTCAGTGTCGGTTGTTCCATGAGCACCGCAGGCCAAGGAAGAGCCATTGGCCTCGCTGCCTGTTTCAAACAAGACGAAGTACGGCGAGACACAGAGTCCATATGTTTGGTGTTTGCAGCCTCAACCACCAAACCTTCTTTACGAAAACCTGCATACGGCTTTAACTTTAACTTTAAGTTAACTGTTTCTGTTTTAAAGCGAATAAATGAATGTTTTGGTGGAGAGGAGATATTTTGAGGTAGGGCTCACTTAGCTCAGGATAGCCCCAAACTCACTAGGCAGGTGAAGCTGGCCTTGACCTCCAATCCCTCTCAGCTCTGCCTCTCAGCTGAACTTTCTTCTCCTATATCACTTTGCTATTCGAAGGAACTCTGGCCAGCTTGAACGTGGCGAGCATGGCTCTGGCAGGCCTTGCCCTTCTCCCCCATTCTCCATGCCTTGCTAAAAAACAGTAGACTACATTCCTAAAGCTAGCCACCAAGGTCTAGTTCCTCATTTGGCCACTTCCTCCTCCTGAGGCTGACTACCAAAGTCCAGCTATCAAATATTGAAGTCCAGCAATCAAAAGTCCCCTTTGATTCACCTAATTAACATGACCAGTTAAAATTAAACACCTCATTCTAACATGGGTTTCCCCCTTTCCCTTTATAAACCAACATTTGCCTATGTGTCACACCTGTCTCCCTCTAGCCAGAGGCAGTCCTTTGTCCCTTTGAGACAAATACCCCTTCCCGTTTCCCGTGTCCCCTTCCCCTTCTCCCTCATCCCCATCTCCTTTACCACCCCATCCTGGCCCATCCTAACACAGACCTCCCCTTCTTCTCTTCTTAAAAATCACACCTGCAAGGTCAGCTGCTGAAGTTTTCTGTGAGTCAGAAGGTAGCCACTTTAACTTTTCTCTCCCACTTAATACAGGATCTCTCTGTGTAAGCAGGTGTTTGGGTGTGACTTACGACTAATCCGGGGTCCAGGGGGAAGCCCCCACTGTTCCAGGTCTCCTTCAGTATTTGTTCTGCAGATTTTACACCTTGGCCAAAGATTGTGAATGAACCAAGATGTGACAATTCTGAAGCTGTGGCTTTGAACTCTGAACTACTTCAGCAGCCATTGTGTGTGGCTGAGCCCCGGGTGGTCTGGAGGGGGTACAAGCAGGAGGTCTGGGGGTCCTTTGTACCTTCCTGGCCCTCCTGAGCAGCCATCAATGGGCACTAGCAGAAGGTCTGTGTAAGGGAGGTTGAAGCCTGACCGGTCCTTGGGAGAAGACTAAAGGCCACTCCGGTGAATGCGTTCATTCAAGAGACTTGACAAGGAGCAAATGGCTTAGGACACATCCAGGAAAAGCACATTACTTAGTTCTTTCTCGAGTGAGGTTTAGCCTGGAACATCCTGTTTGAGATAAGTCTCAAGCATGCCAAGAATATTTTGTTCCACATTGCACATGCACACCAGCTCCTATGCAGATGGAATTCTCAATTTTATAACCCCATAAATCTGTCTTCCCCCATGACAGAAACTGCTCTCACTGTTGAAAGCAAATTCTTTAAAAAAAAAATTCCCTATTCTGACTGTTTGAAGGGTCTTTAGGAAGTAACATGATGTGAGGGGCTAGCGTGGAGCTCAGTGGTAGAGTTCACACTAGCGTGACAAGGTTCTGGGTTCAATGCCGGCAGGAAGAAAGAATGAATGAAAGAAAGGAAGGAAGAAGGAAAAGCCAAGTGTGATGGCACATGCATTTAACCCCAGCACTCGGGAGAGGAGGCAGGTGGAGCTCTGTGAGTTCAAAGCCAACCTGGTCCACATAGAGAGGTTCAGGCCAGTCAGAACTACATGGTGAGACCTTGTCTCAGAAAGGGAGGAGGGAAGGAAGCAGGTAGGCAGGCAATATGAATTTGTATGAATTTGACCTGTAATCAATATTCATTAAACATTCAGAATCTTCGTTTAAGTAAACCACTTTATGTGAGTTACAAGTGAAATATTTATAAAGGAAATAACTGAGAAACCTGGTATTATATCATGTAACAAAACCGTTTTCACAAGTGAGACAGGGTTGGGCATGTAGCTGGTAGTGTTTTCTTTGGTGCAGGGATGAACCCTGAGCCACACCTACCAGATCTTTCTAAGTTGTTTTGGTGACTGGTTTGGCAGCTTAGAGTGGGTTTTAGCCTTCAGGCACGGATTACTTGGTACTCCAGGCTTCTGGACTGAGAACTGGAGGGGCAGAGGGCAGGAGATGAAGGAAACTCCAAGGGTAATTGCTACTTTATAGCAGAGAATACGGAAAAACAAAAAAGGATTGCATTGGCCTCCATTCATCCCTCCCTTGGGCAAATGGCTCCCTGTCACTTCATTGTACCCAGAGTGGATGCCAGCCGCATGACTGGCGTGAAAGAGACCATTTATCAGCTCAGCTCATTTGTGCTACAGAGTGTGTGCCACGCAGATGGCTAACGTATTGTTCTCATGAAAGGGAAACAGCTTTGCAAAGAAGAATTTTAATGGCAGGGATCTGGAGACCATACTCTGCAAACCTGATTTCATTAAATTTGGTTTTGATCACTGGGTTCATTACCGGCAAAGAGTTGGATGAAAAAGATGTCCGGTCCTTGCTGTTTGTTCTCGGCAGCCATCACAGCACTGACACCCCCATCGGCCTCGACAGTGCTGTGAAAACCGAGTGTGAACGTCTAGTCTGCTGCGCTTAGTCTGTCTCACCGGTGCTCACTTGGTCCCGCACCTAAAACTGTCCTAAAGCTGCTCAGCACTGCTCAGCCTTTGCATGTTTCCACAGAGCACTGTGGCTGGGGACTGAAGGTCTAGAGAGCCAGAGGCACTAACTATAAGGCTAGGATGTGAGTGAGCAGATGTGACTCACACTTGCAAGGAGTGGAAGGGGAGGAGGGCATCAGATGGATCATCCAAGATTCACATAGGTGTCTGTGGGTAGCAAGTAGCTAATCCTGCAGCTCTCATCCTCTGTGAATGATCTTGGGTCTACTCTCTTTGGCAGACTGACTGTTCCTCGGCCATGTAACATATTGGTTCAAGGAGGACCCAAAGTATGCATGTACATTGCCCACAAGATTTGAGTCTACAGCTTATTTCTTTGACTAACATGGTTATTATGTTGCTTTCCTGAAACAGAATTCACGGCACCAGGTGAAAGGAAGTACCCTGGACACATGCTGTGCACCAAAGACCAGTCAGAAGTAGTTCACATGGTAACACCAAGGAGGTCACCAAACGTCTAGTCGGCCCGTTGCAGCCCGGGCGAACTGTACTGCCCGTCTCAAACTGTGAGAAAGAGAGGGTTCAAGTCTGACCTCAGGCTTTCCTTCTTCTGAGTGTCCTGCAAGCTCTTGCCGCCCCCCACTTCACCCAAGCTCCTCGTTTGCCACTTTAGTTCCCAGCAGAATCATAGCTGAGACGGACTGTCTGGCTGAAAAGATAGATTCGCGTTCTCTATTGTGCTCAGGGTCCCCGGGCACACAGGGGAGCTAACAAGATGCAAATCCTGTTCAATGTGGCTAAAACCTTTCTCATCCCTAAGCAAAGGCCCAGAAAACTTATTCAGTTGGTTGGCTTCACAATACAACTTCAGACCATTGTAGAATGTGCAACACTAATTTTAAATAAATGGCATGTAGTCAAAGAGAACGAGACGGTTTCATCTTTGTTTAGTCTGAGAGGCTATTTTCATGATTACAGGGGCCTGATATCATCTTCTCAATTATTGCAAAGCTCAGGAGTGTCTATCATTTACCCTCCAGCCACACTCCCATTATGGGTCATTTTGCAGGCACCCACCCCGCACATAGCCACTGCGAAACTGGCTAGGATCTGAGGAAGTAACCCCTGGGAGCAAGGCTGTACCTAGCAAAAGTCTTGAAAGTAAGCAACAACTGCCAGAACACCCTGGTTATGTTTAAAGTTCCAAATAAATACCTTGTACCACCAAAGGAAGCATATCTCAGTGCCCAGGGTCCTCTCCGGGTAGTGTTTACATCTGAACCTCCAAAAAGGCCTCTGAGCTCCAGGAAGACTTCACTGTTTTGCTTTTCTGAGACAAGGTCTCACTACATAGCTCTAGGCTGGCCTCAAAACTTTAATGCATCTGCCCCAGCCACTAAGTGCAGAGGGATGTGCTGGGTGGGATTATAGGGTGATGTGGTAGAATTTCCTCCCGCAAACCTCAAGTTTAGAGGGATGTTTGTAAAGACACTGGATACTCTAAGGAAAGGTCAGCCATATCGTCCTGCAAGGAAACGCCTTAAACTCAGGAAGTAAACAACTCACACCTCAGGAAGTCCCTGAAACTGACCAAATATGCTAAGCCCTTCCCTCCTGAAGCATATATAATCAGTAAGGACTGCTGAGAGACACTCTCAGACCAGCCAAGCCACCTGAGAGAGACAGTCACTGGCTGACCTGTCTAGAAGACTCTCAGCCAAGCTGAGCTCTTTAGAAGAGACTCAGTTCAGCACCATCTGGAAGAAACAGAGACTACCTAAGCTGTCTAAAGAAGTAAGGGCTAGCCAAGCCACCTGGAAGAAGCAGAGATCAGCCTATCCAGAAGCAGCTCCGACCACCTGTGCCTCAAAGAGATACTCTCCAACCTCCTGAGCTACCTGTAAGCTGTGCAGTACACTGGTGGGCTGTCTCCCATGCTGGGGTGGGGGTGGGGGGTGGGGATGCAGCTGTCTTTGTGTCACCTCTGCTCCTGTAAGTAACCCCAGTCAAGCTCATTAGTTCACCAAACTGGACTTTGGTAGTATCCTTAACATTGATCTGGAGTTGATTCCCTATCTGGGGTGAGTAGACATTTGTTCACGACTACACAGGAATAGTGTCAACACAGCACAGAGGTGTACCACCATCCCCACCTGGAGGGAAGGCTTTGGAGGAAGTTCGTGACTAGGCAGAAGAAGGAGGCTCCCTAGTAGCTACTCAAAAGGCACCAACAATGCTTGAAAATGCCTTCCAAGGTTAGACTCCCCATAGAAACCATTACACCTGTATAATAATGGCTGTACTTCCAGGTCATAAGGCAAGGCCTCGAAATGTGATATTTTCTCCATAAATCTCTTTGGCTGACAGACTAGAGTAGAGTTTCGAAAGGCACCTTCCCTTCCTTCTATCAGACAGGGCAGAACAATCTAAAAGAACACTTGTAGGAGCTTGAAGTAGAATTCATTGTTAGCATGTGTGAGGCCCTGAGCCAAAGACCAAACAAAAGTTCATTCTAGCCTGTTTCCAAGCCTGAGAACCTGAGTTTGATCTCCCAGGATCCTCACTGTGAACAGAGAGACCTGATTCCTGAAAGTTGTCCTCCACCTCCACACATGCATCATGGATGGCATCACCTTCCCTGCCATACACATGTAAGTAATTTTTTTAATTTTAAAAATAAAAATGCGGGCGGTGGTGGCGCACGCCTTTAATCCCAGCACTCGGGAGGCAGAGGCAGGCGGATCTCTGTGAGTTCGAGGCCAGCCTGGTCTCCCAAGCGAGTTCCAGGAAAGGCGCAAAGCTACACAGAGAAACCCTGTCTCGAAAAA
>CABHPP010128353.1:28389-45704 GCA_902168425.1 Peromyscus attwateri | reverse complement strand
GAGACAGGGTTTCTCTGTGTAGCTTTGCGCCTTTCCTGGAACTCACTTGGTAGCCCAGGCTGGCCTCACAGAGATCCGCCTGCCTCTGCCTCCCGAGTGCTGGGATTAAAGATGTGCGCCACCACCGCCCGGCTTAGAAGCACGTTTCTAATTAAACTGAGATGGAGGGTGTAGCATGGATCTTAAAGGGTCTTAATAATAAAAACAAACCTGGAGCCAGGTATTGGGGTGAATGCTGGAAGATCAGAGAAGCAGAACAAGACACAGCTTCCTCACCTCGCCAGTTCCTCGGCTGATCCTGTTTTTTTCAGACTGGGAGCCTCTGTGTCCTTCCTTATCCAAATGGATCTCAGCTAAACTGCTGCTCAAAACCTAAAAACTTAACCAGCTAGTTCCTGGTCCTCATGCCTTATACACCTTTCTGCCATCACTTCCTGGGATTAAAGGCTCTTGTTACCACGCCTGGCTGTTTCCAGTGTGGCCTTGAACTCACAGAGATCGGATGGATCTCTGCCTCCAGAAGGCTAGGATTAAAGGTGTGTGTGCCACCATTTTCTGGCCTCTATATTTAGTGGCTGTTCTGTTCTCTGACCCCAGATAAGTTTATTAGGGTGCACAATATTTTTGGGAGACACAATATATCACCACAGGAGGGAGCAAGATGTGGAGTCTTAAATAATTACACTTGATTCTTTAAATTGACTTCATTTTTATTATGTCTTATACCATTGTGTTTATTCAGTTACAGTTAAAGATTGGGCCTATGCAGTGTTTGTTGAGTTTTGAATTGTTAGGGCATACATAACGGACTCCATCTGGAAATGGAGAAAAAGAGCATTTCTAAATTAATGGGAAGTACTTATTGTAACTATATAAAGCATTGATGTTTGTATTGTTTTCTAAGCAGAAAATATAGTTCTAAAAATACTCAGATAACATTCCTTTGTAGACTCTAAATGTTACGTATTGAAAGAGAAAACCTAAACTATTGCTCTTTAAATTGCTTTACTCTTAGGAGTGTGGCAAGTAGATTTGTAAGCTGCTCTATCGCAATGAGTTGCCAAATTGAATGAGGTTTTCTGTGATGACTTTTGAATATTGCTTTCTTTGGGATGTATATTTTGGCTGCACAATTCAGTTTTTCAAGACAGCGTTTCTCTGTGTATTTCTGGCTGTCCTGGAACTTACTATGTGAACCAAGCTGGGCTGCATACATTCTTAATTCTCTCTAGAGAATTAAATAACTAGAAGGGAGGTGTATAACCCAGATATTTCAGCTTGTAGGCATTGAGTTCTCCTGGAGATCAGGATATGGTTAGACTCTATGGAGATCTTAGAGGAAGTAGGGCTTGCTTGATTTTCTTTACTCTTTGTGGTGAGTCAACTACTGTATATCTAGTGAACAGAAGTCATCTCTTGATTGCAGGTAATATTCTGGTCCCATTTGCTTTAAAACTGCTCTCTAAGGGCATCATCTAATATTTGAAAGCCTTGGTATCTTAAGGAGAATTTGTTTGACTTTATTTTATGCCTGCATTTTCCCATTAAGTCACTGATGTTCATAAAAGCTGTCATAGGAATGGGAAACTAGGCTTCACTGATGCAGCTGTCAAAGCAGGTGAATTAGACTCTTTAAATACCCAAATGAGTGAAGATTCATCTGGAGAAATCCTACGGACTTCAGTCATGGATCTGTGTGTCTGGCAGTGGGATTGTGGAGCGAATTCACTTAAGGCATTGAACCACAGTTCTTTGCTGCTTTGGCTGCTTAATTGTCTTGAGCTTGTTTGGGTGTGGCTTGCCTGTGATTATTTCAGCAGCCTGTAATTCAGGTGTCTCCTGTTACTTACAGTGAAAAAGCCTGGGCCATCATTTAAAATTGAGTGTGTTAAATAAGATTTGTATTCCTAGGGAGATTTATTTAAATTAATTTTCAGCACAGATGTGAGGTTTTATGGAGTTGTTCTCGGTTATTACTTACAATAGGTGTCAATGTTTGAATTTGGGAAACTAGTTAATCTGCTCTCCATTCTTGGATTTTCTTTTATACAGTTGATAGTTTTCTTGGGGAGGGGCGGAAGAGATGCTGCTGTGTAGGGGAAGCTATACTTCTAACTGTCATTCCTGCCATCCTGCCAAGGGACTTGGATGGTTAATGTTTCTCACTTGTAACTTCATCTATCTTTAAAGATCACAGGCGATGCCTTGTGTGGCTTACTGAAGTGTGGCCTCTGTCCTGGACGGTCCTGCTTTGGGAACTGTTGGGAAGTAACCTTGAGGTTGAAGGAGGAGTGGGCTGAGTTTCACAGGCCGGCCCTTTGAGAGCTGCATGACTTGGCTGGTGGAAGAGCTCTCTGTCTGTTGTGTGCTCCCACCAGCAAGCCTGCCGACTCCCTTCTGCTTGGTTGCTTTGCATATTGACCAGTAAGTAGGTTCTTATTGCTGGCTGTCCACCTGCCTCTTACTCATCTGGTACATAATTATATGGAGAATTGACTTAATGTTCTACTTACCAGATTCACTGTCTATACATATAATCCATGATATTGGCAAATGGGCTAAGAGAAAAGTGCAAGAACTGTTGTATGTAATATAGTACTTTCTAAGATTACTTTCTTATGTAAATATTCCTAAGCATTTTTAAGTGCCAGTTTGTTTAAATTTTTGTAGGTTCTGAACTGTTTGACATTAACGTGTTTAGAAATTGGAGAAACCATGGTACTTTGTGTGAACAAAAGGTTCAGAAAAAACTTGTGTGTTGTAGGAGTATTGGTTTTTTGTCTGTCCCCCCCACCCCCCATGGGGTATCTCTGTGTAGTTTTGGTGCCTGTCCTGGCTCTCGCTCTGTGGACCAGGCTGGCCTCGAACTCACAGAGATCTGCCTGGCTCTGCCTCCCGAGTGCTGGGGTTAAAGGCATGCGCCACTGCTGCCTGGCTGGAGTATTTGTTTTCTATGCTGCTCACTAGCAGCATATTACAAATATAGCTGTTTGATGCCGTACACATTCGTCAGCTTCTGTGGTTCAAGAGTCTGGGCACAGCTTACCAGGTCAGGGTGTTGGTGGGGGCACTGCGACCAATGCTTGCTCTCACCTGAGGAGGATCTGCATCCAGACTCCCTCAGGTGGACTGGCATAATTCATCTCCTTGTGGTGGTTAGGCTCACAGCACTTTATTCCCCTCCCCGCCTCCTAATTCTGAGTGTGGAGTCATTGCACTGAATAAATGGATTTTGTTGTAACATTTCCACCCCCTCCCCTTTTTTGTTTGTTTTTTGTGACAGGATTTCTCTGTGTAGCCTTGGCTGTCCTGGAACTTGCTCTGTAGATCAGGCTGGCCTCTGCCTCCCAAGTGCTTGTGACATTTTCATATATTTATATTGTGTATTTTGGTCATATCCACTCCACCATTAACCCCTTTTGTTTCCATCTCCTTCCTCTTCCCAACTAGTTCTCCTTTTAGTTTCATTCTCCTTTTTAAACCTAGGTTTCAAAAACAAAGTATTTGTGTTTGAGTGTGGCTTATTTCACTTAATAATACTCTCCATTTCTGTCCATCTTTCTGCAAATGTCATTTTAAAAGATTGTATTTTATGGGAGTGTTTTGATGGCATGTATGTGTATGTATGTGCACCACACCTGTGCCTGCTGCACAAGGCATTGAAGAGGATGACAGAGCCCCTGGAACTCAAAGTTGTGAGCCAGACGTTGTGAGCTACCGTGTGGATGTTGGCAACAGAACCCCCTCTGCAAGAGGAACAAGTGCTCTTAACCACTGAGCCATCTCTCCAGCTCCCTGATTTCATTCTTTATGGCTGAATAGAACTCCACTGTTAGTGAATATACCCTATTTTATTCATTTATTGAAGGAGACATAGGCCAGTTCTATTCTATACCTTAGTAATTTGAACAGTGTCACTATGAACGTGAATGTTCAGATATCTCTGTAATGTACTGACTTAGATTTTTTCGGGTATATTCCCAAGAGTAGTGTTGCTGGCTCATATGGTAGTTCTATTTTTAGTTTTCTGAAGAGCTGTCCTACAGATTTCCATAGTGGCTTGTTAGCTTCCGTGCCTGCAGAGACCACATCCATTCCATCTTAGGGTCAGCTTATTGCCTTAACCACTTTTCATTGGTTAGGTGCATATAGGCCTGGTCCACACTCATGAGAGGGAAAGGTTTAAACACCAGCAAGTGGGAATCAAAAGTGATCACCCTAAAATCTGTTTTCCACATTGAGATAGGATTAGGTTGATCAGGTTAACATAGAACTTTTAATTTAAATAAACCTCTCTTTTTATTTTACTTTCTAAAAGTTGTGGTTTATGTGGCAAGTGCAATAGTGGCCTTGACTTGTAGTCCCTTTAAGAGGCTGTGCATGTAGTCAAGGGTACAAACATGAGGCTGCCCTTGCATAGTTCTTCCTGGAAGACTGTCTGGTGACCTTTGTGATACCATGCAACAAGTTCCATAATAGGACATTAAGCAAAATGTTTAGTTAAATATGTGTGGTGGGTGCATGGGGTGTGGGGAGAATACTTAAAAGGAAATAATATATGAACTGTTTTTGAAGGATATAGACTTTTTGGTAGGGAAGGCACTATAGACTATGTAAAAGCCTGCAGAAGCTTGAAGGTTGGTAGGGTGTGTCTGGATTGTGGAGTTGGAGGAATGAGTAGTGAGCATAGTAAGCTGAAAGAGTAGAGAGAGCATTGGACTGGTTGTTGAAGTCTGGAAGGAGAGAGGTTGTGGGGTAGAGTCTTGTCTATGGCTTCTCTTTCAAATAGGGCTTTAGAAATGTCCTGGCAAAATTGAGAAGAGCAAGCCCTGAGACTGGGACAGAACACACTCAAGTCCAGGAACAGAAGCTAGTGTGGCTGTTCCATGGGTCCTGGTAACCCAGGTAGTTGGAGTCCAGAAGGCTGTAGAAGATGAGAGCACATGTGGGTTGGGTGACCACGAGGGTGGAGTACTTTTTGACATTGTCTGAGATTCTTGGCTTTGCTTTCAAGAGTGGTGCAGAGGTTTAGAATGGTTTTGAGCAGAGAACTGAGGGAACCTGGTGGGGTTTAAAAGACTGTGGCCCCTCTGTGGGAGTAGACAACAATCCAAGTTAGAGACGACTGTAGACTAGGTGTAGCATCATAGGTAGTAAGAGGTGGCATGCTTCTGATATTTTTAAAAGTAGAGCTAAGGTGATGTAGAGATGAGAAAGAGCTTAACAGTTGAGTACTTAAGTTTGTAGCTTGTGCTGTTATACAGCACATATTATTATTAACATCCTGCCAAACCAAATTTCACATTGCTCCTGTTCTTGGAAATTTATTAGAGACATGGTAATATTAGAACCCAAGATCTGCATTTATTTGGTCAAGGTGTATATAAATACAGAATAGTAAACATATCTTGTATGTTTTTCAGAACAGTAAAGCTACGAAATATATACTCATTCTGTAGCCCAGACTGGCCTCGAACTCACAGAGATCCACCTGCCTCTATCTCCCAAGTGCTGGGATTAAAGACGTGCGCCACCAGCACCTGGCTGAAGCTAAGTATAATAACTGAAGTTCCAATTGTAATCAGTCCTTACTGTAACTTGAATAAGCCTGATTATGATTAGCCTGAACAGTTCATTAATTTATCCTATTTGCATACATATAAATGGAGTGGGGGCATAAATACAATATATGTGTATATAATGTATATATACATATTGCATTATTACATGTGATTTATGTCTGTTCTTGGTTTGAACAATACATTTTGTTTTTATTGATTTTCATTTCACTCTATTGTTTATTGCTTTCTTTCTCATTTTAGAGTTAAATTTGTTTTTGTAGCTGCTTTATTTTTCATGTATTTTCTAATGCTCAGGACATAATTAGGCTTTACTTACCTCTCAGTACATCTAATCCTCCCCATAGCATTTGGATGCTTCCTTGTTTCTTTGTCACACACTCATTGTTTTACAAAAAATCTTGAGGAATAATTTTGTTAGCTACATAGTTTGGTACTTTGCATCTAGGAGCTATTGAAAGTATGGCTTTAACATTTGTAGGTGGCAGATTTATCATTGTTTTGCTACCCTTTTTTTTGAAACAGGGTTTCTCTGTGTAGTTTTGGAGTTTTTTCCTGGAACTCATGCTGTAGCCCAGGCTGGCCTCGAACTCACAGAGATCTGCCTGCCCCTGCCTCCCAAGTGCTGGGATTAAAGATGTGGGCCACCACATCTTGTTTTGCTACCTTTTTGTTCACAGAAGTAACACTATAAAGTGTTACCTGGAAGTAGGTTGCATTGTGGTCAGAAACTCTTAAGAACCTATAAACGATAGAAACATAGCTCAAGACAGCAAGAACTAGAAGAAAGTCAATCTGTTCAGGGGTCAGCCTCAGTCCACCTTCTTATTTAACCTCTTGTGCCACAACAGTTTGTGTGTGTGTATGTGTATGTGTGTCTCGGGGTGGGGGTGGGGTGGCATGTGCCTGCAGTGTGTGGAGGCCAGAGTTGTTGTTGGATGACTGTCACTGCTTTTCTACCATATTGTGTGGGGGTACCATGTGTGGATATGAGTATGCATACATGTGGAAGCCAGAGGCTGACATTGGATGTCTTTCTCTGTGAACATGGAGCTTTGTGTCTGTACTGTAGTAACTGGCCATCTTACTGGAATCTGCCTGTCTCCCCTGTAAGCACTGGAGTGACAGAAGCACATCTGACTGGTCTGATCTGAACTCACGCCATCTTCCCAGCTTATTTTTAGAGGCTGTTTCTTACTGGATCTGGAGCTCACCAGTTGGCCAGACTGGATGCCCACAAACTCCAGGGATGTTGAGGATCCAGACTCAAGTCTTCCATGTTTGTGCAACAGCCACTGTATTGACTGACCTATCTTTCTAGTCTCTACTTGTTATATGTTCTTAATTTCTTCAAACTATTGAATTATGCTTCATAGCACACTCACTGTGCCAGGCTTGTGGTAAAAAACTTTGTAAATATTGATTGATTCCTAAAATGTACATGAAGGTCACATTATTATATTTTTAAACAAGATTATTGGTCACCAAAACTATTGTCATATTTAAATCTACAGAAATGTATTGCTCTAGAAAAAAAGCAGTATGTCGCTGATGTAAATATATGTTCCCTTGACTTTGAACAATGAAAGTAGATTCTATTGGAGATACTGTCTACAAATGAGACAGACATAGAGTTGCCTTAGAAGGAAAGGGAAGTACACTGTGCTTACAGCTTGGTTTGTTGTATGACCATTTGAATTTGTGACAGACTATTCTTAGTGTTTGAGGTGGTCACAGTGACTGGTAAGGAAGTAAGGCAGCCAGTCTTTGAAGTGTGATTCTCTAGGACAGAGCCGGAAGAGTTGGCTCATGCTGCACACATGCTCCCCCATTGAGTACATCTGCCCAGCTGTGTGAGGGAGTGCACCTCAGGCAGCTGGCACAGCCTGGCATTCAGTAAAGCAGCTCAGTTGTGTGCTGGCACTCTGCTGTCGGCAGCCTAGATCTGGGAGGTCTTGATTTGCAGTTCTTGCAATTATCTGTCTTAGGACAAAATGATATACTCTGGCAGGATATGATGGTACATGCCTTTGATCCCAGCACTCAAGAGTCAGAGGCAGGTGGCTCTCTGAGTTCGAGGCCAGCCTGGTCTACATAGTAAGTTCCAGGACAGCCAGGGCTACACAGAGAAACCCTGTCTCAAAAAGGGGGACCCCACCCCCAACCCGGTGGTTATCCTGAAGGCTAGTTCTTCAACTGCTCTCTGCACACTCATTTCTGTCTCAGTGCACAGCAGTTTCCAGAGGCTTCTGTCTAGTTTCTTAAAACACACTCAAAAGCTTAAATCAAGATGTGATGGGCCCCTTTCTTTTAAAATGGTGAGGCAATGCCATGGTTTTATTATAATAATTTGTGTATTAGGACAGTGATTTCATAAGAATGGTCTCTTGACTTGGAAATAGGAATGGCAGAGTCTTTTCTTCACTTGTTTGGGGGCAAGACTCGGGAGAGAACTGTTTGCAGTAGCAGCATTTTAGATATTATTGATTATGTAGTTCAGCTGTTAAGCTCATAAAACCTAATAACTTTGTCTCAGGAATCAGAGCCTGCTTAGGATGGCTTCTTTTTCCACACAACTTCCTATTTCTCCCTTGTGTTTTAAAAGGTTTATTTAGTTTTGTTTTTAAGTTTGTTCAATTCTGGTTTTTTGTTTGTTTGTTTGTTTGAGACAGGGTTTCTCTGTGTAGCTTTGGAGCCTTTCCTGGAACTCACTCTGTAACCCAGGCTGGCCTCTAACTCAAGAGATCTGCCTGCCTCTGAGTGCTGGGATTAAAGGCGTGTACCACCACCACCACCACCACCACCACCACCCTGCTAATTCTGTAAGTCTTATCTCAGCTTAAACAAGTTAGCCACTGCATTTCATCCTTAAAAATTTCTGTATGTATTTTTATTTTTAGCTTTCTTTTTACTTTTGTTTGTGTTTCCAAATGATCATGTAGTCCAGGGTAGCCTTGAACTGATTAGCTGTGTAGTCCAGGATGGCTGGACTCCTGATCCTCCTGTCTCCACCATCTCTGTAGTGTTACAAGCATGGCTCCCAAACCCAGCTCTCCACATTGCATCTTGTTAAGTCTGTCTGGGGCCTCTGACTGCCTGGTCATACCCTATGAGACCTTTACTCATCACTACCCAGGAGATTGTCTCTTTCCTGTTCCATCTCCAGGTTCCTTGATCGTCTGTCGTCATCTTTCTTGATAGTCTCCATTGTTTGGGGTGGAGCACAACTTCCTATGTCCCACTGAGAAAAAAAGTGTGTGTGAAGTAAAACTTTGAGGCCTCAGTCTATGAAAATATTTTATTTCCACCCCCACTCTTGATTGGTACTTTGAGTTAGTATAGAATTCAGGCTGGAATTACTTGCCCTCAGAACTGTAAAAGTATCCTTACCTCTGATTTCTCTGTTGCTCTTAGGGGCACAGATGCTAATTCTGATTTTTTGATGTGTTGTGTAAGCCCTTGCCTCTTAGGACTCTCTACCCAGAGTTACATGTTTTCATTGTTACTAATACTTGTGATGAATTTATTTTTATTCCTTGTGTAGCATATGTGGTAGACTCAGTCTGTTGACTCTTAAAAAAATTTGTGTGTTCATATATGTGTGTGCATGTGTGTGTATGTGTATTTGCACATGCTAGTGTGCACACTGTGGCTAGAGTGTGGGGGTTAGAGGACAACTTGGTGGTGGCTCTCCTTCCACCAGTATGGGGCCCAGGGATTAAACTCAGATTTCAAGCTTGGTAGCAAGGGTTTACCTGCTGATGTTGTGGATATCACTCAGTATAAAGAAAATGCTGATTGGCCAGTAGCCAGGCAGGAAGTATAGACGGGACAAACAGAGAGGAGAATTTTGGGAACAGGAAGGCTGAGGCAGAGAGACGCTGCCAGCCGCCATGATGAAAAGCAACATGTTAAGATACCAGTAAGCCACGAGCCACATGGCAACTTATAAATTAATAAAAATGGGTTAATTTTATAAAAACAGTTAACAAAAAGCCTGCCACGGCCATACAGTTTGTAAACAATATAAGTCTCTGTATGTTTACTTGGTTGGGTCTGAGTGGCTGTGGGACTGGCGGGTGAGAGGGATTTGTCCTGACCGTGGGCCAGGAAGGAAAACTCAAGCTACATGCTGAGCCATCTCTCTACCCATATCCATGCTTTGTTCTCTTTGGATGATCTGGAAAAAAAAATTGTAACTTGTGCGTTGATTTTTATTTCTCTAATTTTTAGTTGATATTAATTTTTTATTGTGAGATACAATATCTTTTCCCTTGAGACTCTTGATAATGTACTTACATTGTGTTTTTTATATGCATATATATATATATATGATGCAGGTGTGAATGCCTTCTCCCTTCGTGATTATTCAGTTTCTGGGTGCTTTTTCTCTTTGTTTACCTTTTTTTAGTCTTTTTGGGGGTGTTTTCCTCAAATGTTTGGTTTTGACTGGTCATGTAAAAACTTATCGGGGCACTTGAGCTAACTGGAAGCTTTCTACACATGCATTCACCTTTCTGAGCCTTAAGGAATAGTAAATTGTTTTCTCTTGGGCTTAGTCATGTTTTCTGGAAATGACTTTTCTTACATATAAGAAGCATCCAAACTGGCCTCAAACTTGTAATTAATACTCTTGCCCGAGCATCCTGAGTGCTGGAATTATAAGTATGTACTGCCATGCCTGGCTTTGAAGACTATTTATTTATTTATTTATTTGTTTGTTTGTTTTTCTGTTATCAGCTTGATACAGTATAAATTCTTCTCCTAATAGTGAAATGTTTGAGGCTTGCCCAGTAATTGAGTAAAACCAAAACTTATTATAAGCTACAGTCACCCTAGGGTCCCCCCTGCTATGTAGCATCCCTGGTTCTGTGGGTTGCAGTCTGATTGTTCTTTGCTTTATATCTAGAATCCACTTACGAGTGAGTACATACCATGTTTGTTCTTCTGGGTTTGGGTTACCTCACTCAGGATGATATTTTCTACTTCCATCCATTTGCCTGCAAATTTCATGCTGTCATTGTTTTTCTCTGCTGAGTAGTACTCCATTGTGTATATGTACCACATTTTCTTAATCCATTCTTCAGTTGACAGGCATCTAAGTTGTTTCCAGGTTCTGGCTATTACGAATAGTGCTGCTATGAACATAGTTGAGCATGTATCTTTGTGGTATGATTGAGCTTTCCTTGGGTATATGCCCAAGAGTGGTATGGCTGGGTCTTGAGGTAGTTTGATTCCTAATTTTCTGAGAAACCGCCATACTGATCTCCACAGTGGTTGTACAAGTTTGCATTCCCACCAACAGTGGAGGAGTGTTCCCTTTGCTCCGTATCCTCTCCAACATTGACTGTCATTAGTGTTTTTGATCTTAGCCATTCTGACAGGTGTAAGGTGGTATCTCAGAGTCGTTTTGCTTTGCATTTCTCTGATGATTAAGGATGTTGAGCATTTCTTAAATGTCTTTCAGCCATTTGTGATTCTTCTTTTGAGAATTCTCTTTTTAGCTCTTTAGCCCATTTTTTAATTGGATTGTTCAGTATTTTTTTGATGTCTAGTTTCTTGAGTTCTTTATATACTTTGGAGATCAGTCCTCTGTCAGATATGGGGTTGGTGAAGGTGAAGACCTTTTTTTAAAAGATAGATTTATTTTATGTATATGT
This sequence comes from Peromyscus attwateri, assembly GCA_902168425.1. Lineage (NCBI taxonomy): Eukaryota > Metazoa > Chordata > Mammalia > Rodentia > Cricetidae > Peromyscus > Peromyscus attwateri. The sequence continues at coordinate 34,465 of CABHPP010128353.1, read as the reverse complement.
TTATTTGTGTCTGGGTAACTGTATATTCAAGTGGGTGCTGAGTGTGTAGGGGTATGCAACACCTCAGAGCTGTGATACCTGCTTGTTACATGGGTCCTGGGATCCAGGCTGTGTTCCTCATGATCTGAATAGGTGCTCTTAACCACAGAGCTCTCTCCAGCTGCGGGAGACATATTTTGCATTGTTTTTTAAACTTTATATTCTGTGTCTGAGTGGTTTGCCTGTGTGTATGAAAGTGCACTGCATGATGCATGCCTGGTGCCTGATAAGGTATCTCCGTGTTCGCTCTTCTGCTGTCTCATGTCCAGAAAGGTACTTCCAGACACAAAACCTCGAATAGAATTGGGGTGTCCTAGCCCTTCAAAGACAGGGAACACAGCTGGGGCAGCTAACAACTTTTTGTTTGCCTAGCCTAGCAAGCAGTGTTGCCCTTTGGCCTGCCCTCACTCCAGCAAGGCTGAGTCTGGGGTAAATCAGGTTGTGCCTCTGCTTTCCTAATTTGACATGAAAATCATCACTCATTTATATGCTTTCCAAAGACTGAATACTAATTTTTCATTTGTCATTACATTAATTTTGTAATTAATTTTGTGTATTTTATTTCTTGGGCTGGTGTGATGGATCACAGATAAGCACACTTTCTGCCAAGCCTGACAGCCTGAGTTTGGTTCCCAGGGCCCACAAGGTAGAAGGAGAGAACTGTCAGAGCTCACTCTCTGCCCTCCCCCGCTCCAAAGTGTAAGCAAGTCCCCAATTAAATGTTTTCTTTTATGAGTTGCCTTGCTCATGGTGTCTCTTCACAGCGGCAATACAGTGTTTAATTGGCAAGAATGTCATCATAGAGTTTCAAAACCTGCTCTTCTGTTTATTGTGTTTAGGAGATTTTTCTGTGAGAGAACATACAAACTCAGCTCTTGTTTTTAGCTAGTTATGTGTTTATATTTCCATGATACAAATGCATTGTGCTCCTTAAGCCTTTCATATTACTGGGTGTTTAGGAAGGTTCTGGTTTTTGTGATCAAATAGGACCTTGCATAAGCTAGTCAAGAGCTCTGCTGCTGAGCTCCCAGCTCTTTCCAATGTTGTAGTTAGTACCACTGAATATGTCTTTCTACATGCACAGACTTTTCTAGTTGGATACTATTTGGACAGCAGTAGGTATACTATAGTGTGGTACTAATCACTTAAGATTAAGTTAGACTCAGGTATAAGCTTTCTCAAGAAAGCTACACTCATATGCAAACCATGCTTCAGGGCTTCTCAGGACATCTGCATGGCTTCCCATCTGACTACAGATTTGGGGAAGAAGGCCACGACTTCTCTGGTTTTGATTATTTTCCAATACTAGCATTGAGTCCAAGGCTTTCTGCATCCTAGGCAGGTGTTCTACCACTGGGATGTAGCCCCAGCTCTTTACTGCTTGTGATAAGATCTTATTAAGTTGACTAGGCCTCAGACTTGTGATCCTCCAGTTCCAGCTTCTAGAGCAGCTGGGATTGTGGGCCCGTGACACCACACCAAACTTCTCAGGTTTGGTAATTCACCACTGGGACTTACTTACAAAGCTCAGGAGAACACTGCAGTTATCATTGCAGCTTTATTATAAAGGTGGAGCGCTCCACGGGGCAAGATTGCTCAGCACTAGAAAGCAGAGTTGGTGTCCCTTCCCCATGGGATCTGGCTATGGCTCCAGCAGAGCTCATGCTTGGTGTTCATGCACCAGAGAGCTCTTCCAGGTCTTGTAGCCACACTGCTTATTTGGACAGTATGTCAAAGCTCCATCCAACCTCCCTGGAGCTTGAGGTTGGCTCAGCTCCCCATCCTCCAATCATAAGAAGTCCTTTCTAGCTCCCATTCTGAATGTCTCTTCAGCATAGTCAGGTGTGAGCCAGTCACTTGGGAAACTAAAAAAATTTTGGAAGTTCTGCCAGAATTTGAGAGAAGAGAAAAAAACAAAACAAAACAAAACCCAGACACGTTCTTTGTTACACAACAGTTACCGAGAAGTACAATTTTCTAGTTGAACAGAATGCACATTTTAACTTTAGTAGATATTAACCCTCCCCAAAGGCATACTAATTTATTCTGCGCTGCTAGTACAATTTCTGCTATCTTTGCTCTTAGATGTTTTTCTTCTTTCTAGGTAACTTCTACTTTTCCTCTGTTTTGCTGATAACTTTTTCACTTGGAATTTTTGGCTACTAGTGAAAATGAGCATTTCCATGTGCTTACTGTTAGCCACACATATATGTTCTTAATTGCTTGTTCATTACCTTTGCCTGTTTTTGTCTGATATGTTTATATTGTTTTGTGGTTCATTGTATAATGCAAATACATAGTGATTTTTTTGTATATACATATTTCAAATATTTCTTCTCATACCACTGGTTTATAAGGTTTATGAATGAGGTTCACTGTATTGGTCTTTAATGATACAGGGTTATGAATTTAAATTAAATTGACAATTGTAAATCTGTTCCTATAACTGAAGAAGAAAAGATCTTTACTTTTTTTCTTCTTCCCCTTTTTCTTTTTCTTAGACATAGTCTCACAGAGTAGCAACCAGTCTCAGCTGGCCTGGAACTTGATATGTATACCAGGTTGGCTTTGAAGTCACAGAGGTTTGCCTGTATGGCTGTTTTGGGGAGTTTTTTTGTTTTGTTTTGTTGTATTTTACTACAATTTAGAATGTATAATGTTGAATTTCATAGAGACTTAAATTATATGAAGCTAGTATGTCTCAGTTTTTGGACATTTGTGTTTGAGAGTAAGGAAGAGTTGAACAGCAAGAAGAGACTATTTGTGGTAGTGTATGAGAAGTGAACGCTAATAACTACCATAATCTGGATAGTATTTCTACAAATAGCTGTGTAGTATAGTGTATTTCGTATAGAAATATGTTAGTTAGAAGAGGGAATTCTTATCAATAAAATTGATGCTTGGGGGCTAGAGAGATGGCTCAGGGTGTAAGAGTGAGTACTCTTCTTGCAGAGGACCTGTGTACAGATCCCAACACCTACTTTAGGTGGCTTACAACTGCCTGTAACTCCAGCTCCAAGGGCTCTTGTACTTCTGGCCTCCACAGGCACCTACCTGTACTCACCTGCACATACCCACACACATAGTTAAGAAAAATATAAAATGTATCTATTTCTAATGGATTTCCTAAAAAAAAAAAAACCAAAACTGAAATATTTTAGCATAAAACTGAGAAATATATATTAGAATGAGCTTCAATAACACTAGCAGAGTTTTGTTTCTATAACTCTCAGCTTCATATAACATTTCAATATGTCCTTATGGATATTGTTTTATATCTGCAGATACTTCAGTTATCAAAGTATATGGATATACTCATACTTATCCTCCAAGTAACACTTTGCAAAAAGAAAATGATATAATCTCCCATTTTATAAATCAGAAACTAAGGCTCTGCAGTATTAATGACTGAATCAATCCAGTGTTGTTTTTTCCATTTCACTGAGTGTTAGTTGCCTATTGATGCTGTAACAAATGGTCACAAGTGTAGCAGCTTTAAATCACACATTTGTGATCTTACAGTACTAGTGGGCAGATTGCTGCTGCAGACCTCCAGGGGAATCTTTCCTTGCTTACTCTAGCTCTAGAGGCTGCTTGCATTTCTGTGCTTATGGCCTGCTTCCCATTCTTCCCAACTGCGTACATCAGGCCAATTCACACTGCCATTTCTCTCTAAAATTCTACCAGACTTTTCTACAGTTTAAGGACCTTTGTAATTACACTGGATATGCCCATTTAATCTAGGGGGCATATTCTGATGTTTTTGTGTGATTTTATATTTGAAGATTTAGTAAGTTTCTAAGTGCTAGATGGTAGTAGCAAAAAAAAAAATCTTTATTTATAGAGCTTCATGCTTATCAAATTTTTCTTGTAAACTTTATTTGAAAATTTTAAAATGCTTTCTTCCTTAACAATTTCTAATTTTATTGAGTCTGCTGAGCTCTGTAGGAAGTAAGCAGCTGGAGTTTTCATTTTTCAAGGGAAGATTCATGTGCATACAAAGATCCTAAGTGTAGGATTTGAAGATTTTGACTGATACATACACTATATCATGATCACATCATTAACGTGGGGTGTCCTTCTGAGAGGCCAGTTAATACTTCTGTTTCTGTTGCCGTAAACAGAACTTGATATAAATAAATGAAGTCATACTACATGTCCTCACTGACTTTGGCTAATGTGATGTAGGAACAGTTAGAATTGAGTCATTGGAAAGGACCATGACTCTTTCCCTGTGTGCTGTAACAGTGTTCTGTGATCTGCGGACACAGGTGAGAATACCCAGGGTGTTTAACTGAAGTGTGTGCACATCTCTAGTGAGAGGACAATCAAAATTTCATATTTAATCCATTCCCATTTCATCCATTCTCCAGTTTCCAGTTAGTGGTTAAATTTTAGGTTTTTATTACATTTTCAGATAATTCATTACAGCAGTGGGATGTAGTGGTTGGGGAGCTTTAGTTTTCAAAGTGTATGAGACGTTCCACTTGTTCAAGGAATACAGAGGCAACAGAGAGAGCAAAGATTTACGTGGTAGACATTTATGGTTTTAGTTTGATCTGAAGTTTTTTAAAAATCAGGTATAGGCAATGGCAGGGGTTTTTGTTTTTTGGGTTTTTTTTTTTGGAGGGGGTAGTCTTTTTTGTGTGTTTGTATAGAAGCCAATGAAATATAAATGAATCAAATATACTGTTTTGATTTGGGGCAGAGAGGATGCTTTGGAAAGGCTAGCAAGGGTCTTGACTAAAGGGAATCTGGGACATGGTCATTTTCTTGCACTTTGCTTTGTTTTGAGACAGGGTCTTGCTATGTAGCTCTGCCTGGCCTAGAACTCACTATGTAGACCAAGCCATCCTCAAACTTGGAGCAGTCCTGCTTCTGTCTGCGTCCTAAATGGGCCACCCATGCTACTTGTATCCACTTTTGACATACTACTTTTTAAATATAAGGAGGCATCATTCTACTCGAAGTCAGAACTTTATTTCTCAGTTTTGGAAGGTTCCGTGTCCTAGCTGGCCTATTTTTAAATGTCCATGTTTTGGTTGTTTTAATGACCCAGTGCAGGGAAAATCCCACTGGTGCAGTTAGTTCCACAAAGCTGGTGGGATGGATGCACAGTGTGTGCCTAGGAGAAAAGTGCTCCTGTGGGTAGTGTGCCAGAAGGACCCTTGTGCAGAGTGGCCTCTGCTACGTGTCAGGAGAGGGAGGGAGTTTCACCTCCTTTTCCCTTTGAGAGCAAAGCTAGTTCTGTAGCCTTGTGTGTGAGGAAAGCAGTTTTCCTTGCTGAGAGTTGGAAGCTCTCGAATAGTGGTTCTCAACCTATGGGTTAAAGGAGTCAAAGGACCCTTTATAGGGGTCGCATATCAGACATTTGCATTATGATTCATAACAGTTGCAAAATTACAGTAATGAAGTAGCAACAAAAATAATGTTATGGTTGGGAGTCAACACAACATGAGGAGCTGTATTAAAGGGTCGTAGCATTAGGAAGGTTGAGAACTACTACTGCTCTAAAGAAATTGAGAAAACTGACAGGTCCTGTACTGGAGGTTGAGATCTGTTAGTTGTCTACCCTGTTCTCTTGCTGTAGCTATGTGTCTACATACCCAATGTCTTAGACTTCCTTTTAAATTATGTATAAGGAGGAGAGGAAAATGTGATATGGTAGACTTTTATAAGCAAAACATCACAAGACTTAGCTAATCTTTGTGTTTTAGCTCATTTCAATTTGAGCATGGAGGAAATGTGTAAGTTCTCATTACCATGCTTAATCTGTATCATATTTTTATTGCTGTGTGTAAAGCAATAAAAAAATACTTCAGTTCCTACTGCAATAAGTTAGGTAGGCTTTTGGCATTGGAATGTAAAGTTGAAGAAAGATCATTGTCCTTAGGAAATATATGCTTGCTAGTAAAAAAACCATGGAAAGAAATAATTGTTCCAGTATAAAAAAGTACTGTGTTTTGTTTATTTCAACAACTTTATTTCCGTGTGTGTGTGTGTGTGTGTGTGTGTGTGTGTGTGTGTGTGTGTGTGT
>CABHPP010128353.1:0-28379 GCA_902168425.1 Peromyscus attwateri | reverse complement strand
TGTGTGTGTGTGTGTGTGTGTGTGTGTGTGTGTGTGTGTGTGTGTGTAGAGAAAAGATAAGAAGGTAATACTGATTTACTGCTAATGCTTCTAGAACTGTTTATACTCAGGTCTTTTGTACTGATTCCATCTGTGTGCTCTGAACACAATTGGGATGGCACCATTGAAAACTTAGTTTGTAGAAGACTGGCCTCCTAAATTTTTCTGGAAAAATGAATTCTGTAGCCACACAAATCTATAACTTACTGAAGTTCTTCAGTAAAGAAATCTAGTTAACTTATTTTAAGTCACTATTTCCCCAGTTAATTCTATAGTTACTTTTACATTTTATTTATTTATTTTATTCTATTCTGTGACTCTCAAACTTTCATGATGGTGGAGAATCAGGGCTGGACCCCATTCCCACCCAGTTCTGTTTGAGTAGATTTGGGGTGGACTGGGAATTTGCATTTCTGACAAGTTTGCCTTTACCTCATGCTCCCTTGAGATAATTAGTTCCTAGAACTGTGACAGGCCATCATCTTAACTATTTCCCTGCTGAAAGAAGGTACCTGTGGTGATGTGAAAAAGAATGGCTCCCTGTAAGTGCATGTATTTGAACACTTGGTCCCCAGTTGGCAGAACTGTTTGGGAAGGATTAGGAGGTGTGGTCATGTTGGAGGAAGTGTGTCACTGGGGGTGGGCTTTGAGGTTTCAAAAGCCCACACCATTCCCAGGGTGCTCTCTATGCTTCCTGGTTGTTACCCGTCAGCTGTTGCTCCAATACCATACCTGCCTACTACCATGGCCCCCATCATGATGGTCATGGACTTCAACCCTCTGGAATTGTGAGCCTCCAAATGAAATACTTTCTTTTATAACTTGCCTTGGTCAAGGTGTTTTGTTACAGCAATAGAAAAGTAACTAAGACAGTATCTTGAAATTTGGAAAGCTAGGTGTGGCCATGTACACCTATAATCACAGAGTTAGAGAACCTGAGGCAGGAGGATTAAGTTCAGAGCCAACCTGGGTTGCATGCATTTCAAGACTCCGCTTCATAAACACAAAAATAGGAAATACTTGTGTTCTTCTTTATTTAATGTAGAGGGCCTAGGGCAAGTGGTCTTAATTAACATAATTACCCTAGGTAACATTATTTTCCTTTTTGACTAAGTCTTTTCTAGCCCTGTAACCTTCAGTTTAGTTCCTCTGTCTGTAGACGTGATGAAACCTATTTGGAAAAGGTTGTAGTTAAGGATTAAATGATGTATTCACCACGGTATAGGATGCATCACATGCCAGTTAAAACTTTAATGGGCAAATGGCAAATCAGGGGGTCAGATGGCATTCTTTTAGTTAGAAACTTCATAGGAACGTGGAATCTCAGGCCATACTCCAGACTCACTGCTGCAAGGCTGCACTTGGAGAATGTCCAGGAGATTTGTGTGTACATTGCCTCATGAAGAGCATCAGTGTAGCTGCCATGTTGGGAAAAAGCAACTCCCGGTTAGTTCCCGGTTGGTTCAGTCTGTAACTCACTTTGATCTGTTTTATAAACTGGCTGGTTTCCCATGTCTATATTGATATTATCAATTAGAACATGTACTGTTTATTCTAGAGCCCATAGTACTTTGATAGTGTCTTTCTTGGTGTTCCCTAACTATAGAACAGTACATGCTATTGTAAGTCTTGAAATAACACATAAAGATGAAACATGCTTGAAAGTGTATTATCTAAGATAAATTACCACTAAAACCAACAACTCTGGTATATTGTTAATCCTGAAAACCTCCAGAAAAATACAGTTCCACCATTTTGGCTGAATTTAAGCAAGCTATTACTAAAATTTTAAGTATTGACCAACATGGAATTTGGTCAGGACCACCATCTGGAAACTTTCACGTGTTAGCAGGGCTTATATGGACAAAATGCATAGTCCACTGTACTTTCCCATGAGGCTTTGTTATTTTCCAAGAACTACAACTCCCAGAACCCCAGGAAGCTACCTGGTCCTTGTGTAAGTGGGGCTTACAGGTTAACTTAGGGTCTAACAATTTCTCTATTCATTTTCTCTCTTGCTGTCTCTCTCTTTTTCGCTCTCTTTTGCTTCCTCCTTTATCCCTCACATCCTCATATGCCAAATGCTTGCTCGATTCATTGTGCAGTATGCACATGGATTTAATAATTACAAATACACAGAGAGATTTTGTGGTCATTGTTTTACAGAAATGGGATTATGTTATAGACTCTCATCAACATCTTACTTGTCTCACTTTATCTACTTCAAGTTCATTTAAAGCTTTTTGCTTACTTTATGTGTATATGTATGTGCTTCTTTGTTTGTATGTGTACCACATGCAGTGCTCTGAGGTTGGAGAGGCATCAGATCTTGGAATTGGAGTAACAGATGATTGTGAGCCACCCGGTGTGGGAACTGAACCTTCGTCCTCTATAAGAGCACAAATGCTCCTAACTGCTGAGCAGTATCTTCAGCCCTTTGACTAATAACTGCGTGATAGTCCATGGTAAGAAAGTTGGGACACATTTCACAATTTTTTGTTGGTGGTCATTTGTTCATGTAGTCTTGTATACTGATGGTTATCATCTCTATAGGACTTCTGGATAGGACAATTTTTAAAATTATTTGTATTACACAATGAATTTTACATGTAGGAAAGATATACCTATAGATAGATAGATAGATAGATAGATAGATAGATAGATAGATAGATAGATAGATAGATAGAGATAGACAGACAATGAATCCTCATGTACCAGCTAACTCCTCAAAAATTGGCCACTACCAACATTCCTTTGGTGTATTTCCTGTGTTCCTGTAGTAAGCATAGGTTTCCTGAAGTTTATGGTTTTATTGCTCACTGGTGCATCCCAGCACAGACATCAATCAGGAGGCTTTGGTTTTAAATGCCATGTCCTTGTTACCTTTAAGTAGTTTGATCGTTTTCACATTGATAATGCTACATTGAATGAATGTGCCACAGTTGCTGGTTGATTGTTCAGGTTTTGCATTATAAACAGTGCTGTGAGAACATTTGGAGACGTGGGTTTGGGTGTATGTTTGCTCTCTCACAGTGGTCTTCACACTTTTAACATTCTCAAAGTAAGTTTTAATACTACCTTTGGGTACTGGGCTTGTAGGTTAGTGATTGAGCACTTGCTTAGCCTGTCTGATGCTCTGCATTCAGTCCACAGCTCTGAATCAATACAGCCAACCCTGACTGCTTTACACAGTGTTCTCTTTCAGTTTTTGTCATAATTGAATATTTCAATAGATAAAATTTTAGGTTCATTACAAATACTGATCTATAAAAATACTACTTTAAATGTGTCCAAATATGAATATAAACATGATTTCAGATATTTAAAATTTCATTAAATTTTAATTGTCATCAGACTCCACATAGTAAACATTAATTGCTACTTTAATAATAGTACACAGTTAATTAAAAGTAAAATTGAAGTTGTTCAAAATTTAATATATACTTAGCATAAATAAGATTTTATTGGAGATGCATTTCTTTGGTTTTCCCAATTCTGGAAGTAATCCAAGGCCTCTTGCATGTGTTTCTTAATGATACAGGTGAAGGGATGGAGTGATAGGGTGATATGATTAAAGAACGTGTCAGAATTTCCAATGCTGCTTTGGTGCCAGATGTTTTTTGTCGTTGTTTGCTTCTTGTTATTACTGTCTGGTGTATTAAAACATAATTTGCAGGGAGTGAGAGGTATGGCTTTCTTATAAAGTGGGAGAAGAGCAAATGAAATGGAGCCTGGATCACTTCCATGCTCTTAAACCATGGAAGGAGGAGGCCTGTATAAGATTGTATAGTTTCTAACTGATAGCCTGGAAAGTGTTTAGATCCTCCCAGCTGTAATATTCCCTTCACTCTGTGGGATCAGTTTACCCATGTACAGTGCTCTACTGGCAGTGAAGAAGTTACAGGTCTGCTTCTGTCAGATTGTCTAGTCTTCAGTGGTGTTCCGATTGCTTTCTGTTACTGGAATAAAAATACTAACTGAAAGCAACGTGGGAAGAAAGAGGTTTATTTAGATTTTACTTCCAAGTTACAGTCCGTCCTTGAAGTCAGGGCAGGAACTCAAGGCAGGAGCTTAAAGAACCATAGAGGAGTGCTGCTTACTGACGAGCTTTCCTTGGCCCATATGCAGCCTGCTTTCTTAGACAACCCAGGACCACCTGCCCAGGGGTGGGACCATCCACCGTGGCTTTGACCTGCTTACATCAAGTCACGATCAAGAGAGTGCCCACAGACATGCTTATAGGCCAGTCTGATCCAGGCAATTTATTTCCTCAGGTAATGCTGGGCTGTGGCAGCTGATTGACAGCTGAAGCTGACTAGAAGTGGTGGGAAGATATGCTATTTCATGTTCATATTTGTTCTTTTATTTTTCTTCTGTTTCTCTCTCTTTCAACAGGATAGTGTTATGTGACCCTGACTGGCTTTGAACCTCTGATCCTCCTCCCTCAGCTTCTTGAGTGCTGTTTGTAGATGTTTAACATCATGGCTGGTTGACCAGTTATAGTTTCTTTTTCCATGATTCCATGTTTCTTCTTTTCAAAGGCCCATATCATGCTTACTTTTCTGCTAAATTGTTAGTATTTTACTTAGTGATTCACAGATTTCTAAATGTAGTCTGTTTTCTTTTTTGTTATGTTCTAAATATCTCTGAGTTTGCTTGTTTCCTTGTTTACAAGGAAAAATATACATAAAAGTTGAGACAAACAGTATCACAAAACCCCCTATTGTGGTGATATATTGTGGCCCCCAATGTACTATGCACCCTAATAAAGCTTATCTGAGGATCAGAGGAAAAAGCCAGCCACTATAGTAAACATAGAAGTCAGGCAATGGTAGCACATACCTTTAATACTAGCATTTGGGAGGCAGAGATCCATCCAGATCTCTTGAGTTCAAGGCCACACTAGAACAGAGCCAGGTGTGGTGGCACACACCTTGAATTCCAACACTAGTTAACCATAAAGGTCTGGAGATCTGTACAGACAGACAGGAAGTGACAGAGCTGAGCAGGAAGAGGAAGTGATGTAGCTAGACGGAGAGAGGAAGTGAGATTACAGGGACAGAAAGGTATATAGGTGTGTGTATACAGGAATTAGGTGTCTTTGGAGACTGAGGTGTTGGTGAGGTAAGGTTGGCTGTGGCTTGTCCTATTCCTCTGATCTCTCAGTTTTAACCCCAATATCTGGCTCTGGGTTTTTTTTTTATTAATAAGACCATTTAGTAATTCATCTTACACCCTATCACACACATTCAAAGTCCATGAATATGTTATCTGTTCCAACCCCTCCTCCTCACTCCCAAGCAAGTCCCAGACATGTCGTTTCCAATGTGGACATAGTAATTTATTTAATGTTAGTGGTCTTTCCCTGCTCTTTAGATGTCTGCCTTCTCCTCCGTCTGAATGGGACTCTTAGTGACTAAAATGAAAGCATGGCACTTTCGCCTTTCATGTTCAGACTTTACTGCTCCTGGGATTGAGTTTTGTATAAGATGCAAGGTAGAGGTCAATCTTTTTAAAACTTTGTCTGCATTTTTATACCCATTTGTCTTAGCACCATTTGTCAATCATCTGTAGTGCACCCTTTTAATAAAATAATGTTTTGTCTGAAGCTTGAGGGGCAAGTGGAGCACTTGACTTGTGTTTCTGGCAGAGTGTGCCCCACAGACCAGCAGTGTCAGCGTCACCTGGCTGTTAACACAGATTATTGTCCCGTCCCCCCCCCCCCCAGCTGAAAACCTAGTCTGTTTTAATAGAACCTCACGTGGTTCTGATGCATGCTCAAATATAGGAATGTCAGTTTGATGGCCAATGTTAGACTACCAAGGAATTATGATCCAGCCTGCAAAAACTGCAGGTACTTGTTTGTAATTCTCCATTCTCGTGATTTACCCCTTCCCTGCCTAGTCTCATAAATTTGCTGGGTGATGCTGGAGGTTCTGGAAAGGAATCTAATCTAGGTTGTGGTAACAGTGAAGGCTAAGCCCTTTGAGGGCATCATTCTAGCAGAAAGACCACTGCTGTTCTCTGTCTCTGTGGGTTTCCATCTCGTTTTCTGGCCTGGGAATGTGTAACACACTTGCCAGCTCATTTGATGTTCTTGATTTCTTCTTTTTTAATTTTGGATATTGAATTAGTTTCTATCAGAAGGGTAGGTCCAGGTACCTATTCTACTATATTTCTGGAATAGCTTTCTCTGTTAAATTGAGTAGATTTTACTAGCTTTCTGTTTAGGAAAATGCAAACTAAGGTGCTAATATGACAACATTGTCATGCTTTGTGTTGTGATATTGGGAACATTCCTATTAAACTTAGGTGAAGTCTTTCTAAGAGATTGAGGACAATTATGACTTCCTTTCTTGCAAACTCAAAGTATAGGAAGTTGAGGGAAACAAGCCAAAGGCAGGCATCCACTGTTAATGTCTGCAGAGCTCTGCGTTACAGCTGAGCCAGCACACTTGCACACTTTTGATGCGGGTGCTGGGGAGCCAGACTCTGGCTTCATGCTTGTGTGGCTGTGTGCAGCAAGTGCCTTATCCATCCGCTGAGCAGCCAGCCCAGCCTTCAGGCTTTGACCCTTCCGCTTCCACCTACAAGTGCTGGATGACTGGTGTGCACACCATCCCAGCTCTCCTTTGTGTTTCAAACAAACACATACATACATAAACACGTAACCTGAATGTAATTTTGTACAGCCATTTTAGCTTATTACATTTTGACTATGACCTGTCGTGAGGTCAGGTGTGGAATTTTTTTTTTTTTTTTTTTTTACTTTAAAAGTTTGAGATTTTGGATTGCTTTGGTTTTATGAGGCAGGGTTTTATAATCCAATTGTGATAGAACAGGCTAGCCTTGAACTCCTAGTCCCCTGTGTGCCAGATTGCAGGCACATAGCACTGCACCTGACACACTTTGGATTTTGGAGTAGGGGTGCTCAGTCTGTGTCTGTTCTTGGGGTATTTGTCACTGTGTGTCTGTGGTGGGGACATTGTATAAGAATGTGCTACTGTACTACTTACTACTTGTCTCGTTGAGACTGAACAGTGACTGGCAGCTCTTAGAAGCGTTAGAGCAGCTGGTCTGTATCCACCAGAATCCTGCTTGGTAGATAGAGCATCTTGCTTTTTAGATACCATTTATCTACCATCCCAGCAAATGTGCTTAGGCAATTCCGCGATAATATGAAACTATTTTATTCTTCCTCAGATATTTCAAAAGATACTTTAAATTAGAGGGGATACACCTTGTTTCATTTTTGCTAATTTGTTCTTCTAGTCTTTTCTACTGTGAATGGAACCTAGGGCTTTGAGCATGATTGGCAAGTGCTTAACCACTGAGCTCTGTGTATCTCTAGCCCTTGGTCTTTTGAGACAGTGTGTCATTCTGTGCCTAGGCTTCCTTTGAGATTGAAATGTTCCTGCAACCATATCCTAAACACTGGAATTACAGTGTGTACTACTAATACCCAATTTTAGACCTCTTTTCTTTCCTTCCTTCCTTCCTTCCTTCCTTCCTTCCTTCCTTCCTTCCTTCCTTCCTTCCTTCCTTTCTTTCTTTCTTCCTTCCTTCCTTCCTTTCTTTCTTTCTGGTGCTGGGGATTGAACTCATTTCTTATTAATAACATAACATGCTAGTTAAGTCTCCTACCCTGGCTACAGCTCCTTAGTTTTCAAACATTGGTTATTTAAAGAGATCTCTGAAAAATCTTTATCACAAATAACCACCTCCAAGTTACCTTTCTTATAAATCATTAGAATTCATTGTAACAAGAAGCAATATACTTTTTTTAAAATATGGGCATACTGTATGAGTGCTTTAAGTCAATTGAACTTTGTAAACCTCTTATCTCAATAATGATAATAATAAAGTTAGATGAAATAGTGTAGCATTTAGCAAAATGTTTGGCTCAAGTGAAATCTTTTTCAAATGAAAGCTAACATCCTTATTATCAAATTTATAATTCTCTAACAACAATTTGCCTTTAATACCAAATGTGAAAGGTGGCGATGAGTTAGAGACACAGCTCAAAGTCACAAAAGTTCCTGGAGCAATTTTCTGAGGCATGAGATACAGACAATTTGAGTAGATTAAGAATTTCAACCCTTAATTTTTTTTTTTTCCAGGATACTGGTTGGTTATTAACCACACCAGTAAATAACAAAGCTATTGATTTTGCTCAGTGAAATGTTGACGAGCCCTTTCAATCCATTGTGGATAGATAGTGTGGACTTTCCTGAAATCCAGGAGATAGAAGTGAGGCAACAAGATGCTGCTTGGTTCCTTTACTATGTGGTTGCCCAATCGTGTGAGGACAACCAGCCACTTTCCTCTCTAGCCTACCCAAGTCTGCTAGCAGGGACAACTAAGCAAGCTGTATTCCAAACAAGTCAAGGGAGGACTGGGAAGCAAAGAGGGCTGCTGCTGCTTCACGGTCTTGGAGAAAGTGGGCCTTTGCCTCCTAGTCTGTTGATCTGCTGTGTTATCTTAGGAGCCTGAATTTGATGCTACTGAGCCGCCACTTTCTATCATTAGTATTGATTGGGTTTTCCCTCTTTTTTTTTTTTTTTCTACTCTGCTACCCCTAGTCCTTCTGGAACCAGTAGTGTAATGGTAAGTATTTAAATAAGCCTTACAAAGTTTTTGACCTAGTGAGGCTTTTTTCCCCCTCACACATCTTGGTGAAAACTTTGTAGACTCCAGCTGGTCTCTGTGGTTTGGCAGAGTTCATTGTTGCCTTGTTTGTGTGTAGGCTGATCCAACTGTTCTAAGGTACCCTGTCCTTGCATGCTTTGTTAAATGGCATCATTGTTTGTGGGCCATAGTATGTTTTTCTTGGAGCTTGCATTACCTCCCCCTTTTCTTTCTGTGTTTTTGTTTGGGGGGTCAGGGAGGGAAGGGAAAGGCGGTGCTGGCATCCTCACTATTTTTGCCGTAGTCTAGGCCTCTGTTGAGTGGTGACATAAAGCAAAATAGCCGGTGTTTTTGAGCTTTAGATTCAGTCTACGTCTGCTAATGATGCTTCTGTTTGTTTTGTTTTGTTTTTCAGACAGGGTTTCTCTGGGTAGCCTTGGCTGTCCTGGAACTGGCTCTGTAGACCAGGCTGGCCCCGAACTCAGATATGCCTGCCTCTGTCTCCTGAGTGCTGGGATTAAAGGCATGTGCCACCTCTCCTAGTGACTAATGATAACTTTTTAAAAGTCATTGACTCTGGTAAATTCCCTGTCAAATTCTATGTTGTGTTATAACTCATTGAAATGTCAAGATATCGGACGCCGTTAAGTATTTTTTAAAGGTACACATACATGTTTAAGATTTACATCATAGTGTTCAGCTTGTTATGCAGTTACCTCAGAACTGTAAATAAATTTACATTTATAACCAGGTCAGATCTTTTATTCTTTAAATTTATTATTATGACATATAATTGGAAAGAGTGCCAGGCTGGACTAGAGTACTAAACTTTGTAGTGAACTTTGGGAAAGAACTTTGATAGCATTCTGTCATCAAACCAAATGTCTAATTTTGGTGAAATATATTTAAGCAGAATTAGTAAAAGAATACAGTTATATGCCAGATACCTAGCTGTCACTGTGTATAGACAGAGACTATCTGTACCTAGACATGTCCACCTGTGCCATCTGATAGAAAGCTCCTGTTTTCCTTAGAGCGGTTGTAAGCCTTGCGACATGATCATTATTTTTTGTCTTTGTGTTTCATTATTTGTGTACTTCTAAATAATGTTTGCCAAGCTGGTGTAAATGCATTTATACTCCCGTTTTGGATTTTGATTTTTTTTCCCTCCAATATTACATTTATAAGACTTGTTTACAAGACTCATTTATATTGAATATAGCTGTTATAGAGTCTGTTGTATTCCTTTTATGAATACACCAGAATTTATTTTCTAGGAAAAAAAGAAAAACATTAATGAGTACTAAGAAAACAAACATGGCCCAGTAAAATATGAGACAAGAATGCCCATCATGAGATGCTTTTTACATTTATAATTTCCCCGTGGTTGTTTTTTTTTATTTTTTTAAAGATTTATTAATTTTTTATGTATACAGTATTCTGCCTGCATGTGTCCCTGCAGGTCAGAAGAGGGCACCAGATCTCATTACAAGTGGTTGTGAGCCACCATGTGGTTGCTGGGAATTGAACTCAGGACCTCTGGAAGAGCAGTCAGTGCTCTTAACCACTGAGCCATCTCTCCAGCCCTGTTTGTTTGTTTTTAAACAACCACTTCTGGTCATTGGAATTAATCTGACAGTGTTCTGGGATGATGAAAATACCAGATTTTATCTAATCATTTAATAATTGGGCATTTGTTTGTGTTTTGCTGCTAAGAAAACTATTACCAAGTTACTATTTTGTTAGCATGTATTGTGGTGCATGCATGCACATACTTCTTTAGGACAGTATTTTAGAAATGCGGATTCTTTGTGCGCATCCCCCCCCCCCCAACCCCTTTCAGTCAGAATCTCTGGGATGGGTCTAGGAAACTAAAGTAGGCTCTCAACATGAATCTCCACACAGTTCAACTTGGGAAACTGCTGCCCTGGGATCCCTACCTGAAATTGGTATCTCTGAGCCACCGCTGGGTGCACTTGTAGCTTGCTATTGCAGATTGGAAATTTAGTTTTCCACGGAGCTTGTATCAGGTTTTACTTAGCACTAGGGGTGGTTGGTCCTCTGTACCTCTGCAGCCTGTAATGGAAACTAATTTTAAGCTTTGAGTTTTGTAAATAAAATTTGAATGGTTTCTGAGTTCATTTTTAACTACAGTTGAATTCAGTTCTTTCAGATTTACTGAAAGAACTGACTTAAACTTATTAAGGATTTTCTAGAAATATTACGGAAGTTTTCAAACATACGCTGAAGTATAAGGAATGTACTGGACAAATAAGCTTCAGGTCATGCACAACTTGCGGTTCATTGTATTTTCTTACATCTGCTTCATTACTTATCTTTGAATTATTTTAAGCCAGTTTTCTGGTATGATGTCATTTTACCTTGTATGCTCAAACCTGAGTATCTAAAATAATGAGCCATTGTCTTGATGTAAAGACAATGTCTTATATACTAAGGGGCATTTTTTCCCTTGAGTTGGAACATTCTAACATATATAAAAATTCCAAAATAATGATACAGTTTCTATTGTTTGGATACTTAGAGCTAGAGGTTTTGACTTAAAATTATTCTTTCAAAAATTTTTACCTCTAATAAATTCAATTAGTCATATGATCAAGCTGAATGTTACCTGTTTCACCAACAGAGTGAGAAATCTAGGCTTCTAATAAGGTAATTAACTTTGCAACATTGATATAAAAGTATTATATTCTTATTTTGGGCCATACCCCCCACCCCCACAATTCTTTAAGAAGAAAGTGTTCCAGAACAGAAGTGTAGTTGATCACTTACTTGCTAAAACTCAACATGTGATTTTTTCCCCTCTTTTGTTAATGAGTACAGTAGAGAACTAAATGGTACCCAGTTCTGAGAAGCAGCTCCTGGGAAGCCCAGACAGATGCCTCCAAACCTGCTGCTGGCTTGCTTTTCAATTGTTTATAGTGTCAGTGTTTAGAGAACCAAGCAGTGGGTAGTTGAGGGTTTGTTTTTGTCCACCATGCTGGTCACTGGAATTGAGAGAGAAGGAGAGAGGGGGCGGGGGACTTTTTAGGACTTTAGTTAGGGAGGCAAAAATTAAGTAATATGCTATGTTATTAAGCAGTTCAGATTGGTACTTAGTACTTACTTTTCTTAAAATTACAGTAATTGAATTAAATACTAAGTCATGTTGGCTAGGAAGTTGACTATCATCCTATATAATGTATGTTTAAAATATAAATGTGTTGTGCTGGAGAGATGGCTCAGCAGTAAAGAGTACTTGTTGGACCTGGGTTCAATTCCCAGCACCTGTTGGTGGTTTTTTACTCTTCTTTGGGAGGCCTGCCATCCAGCTCCCAAATAAATCACACACAGAGGCTTATTCTTAATTATGAATGCCCAGTCTTAGCTTGGCTTAGTTTCTAGCCAGCTTTCCATAACTTAAATTATCCCGACTTCCTTTTACCTCTGGGCTTTTCCTTTTCTCTAAATTCTGTAAATCTCACTCTTACTCCATGGCTCACTATGTAGCTGGGTGGCTGGTCCCTGGAGTCCTTCTCCTTCTCCCAGATTTTTCCTTCTATATATTCTCTCTGCCTGCCAGCCCAGCCTATCCTTTCGCTATTGGCCAGTTCTTTATTAGACCATCAGGTGTTTTACACAGGCGCAGTAACACAGCTTCACAGAGTTAAACAAATGCAACATGAACAAAAGTGACATACCTTAAAATATAACTATAATCACCCACATGGCAGCTCACAACTATCTGTACCTTAAGTTCCAGGGAATCTGACACCCTCACTCACACATACAGACAGGCAAAACACCAATGCACATAAAATAAAAATAAAATCATTAGAAATATATATAAATGTAGATTAGGGTTGAAGGAGAAATGAAAATGAACAGAGTTGGAAAGGAATAAATGGACAAAGGATGTCTTTGTACAGTGGAGAGACAGAGAGAGAGAGAGAGAGAGAGAGAGAGAGAGAGAGAGAGAGAGATGGAGGAGAGAGAGAACAAATTTGTATGAACAATTTGTGAGTGAGGAGAGCAGGCACAGGTAACAGATATCTCTAGTGGTATTTCAGCTGTAGTGGTACAGGTATAAGCAGGCATCTGTAGTGGTAGTCCAGTGGATAGCAGACATCTGTCTGTAATGGTAGTCCAGTGGATAGCAGACATCTGTCTGTAGTGGTAGTCCAGAGGATAGCAGACATCTTTTAGTGGTAGTCTGACAGTAACAGATACTTGTAGTGGTACTCTAGTGGATAATTATGCCTAAATTTAGGGTGGTGGTGGCTGTCAAATCTATCATGATGGAGAGGTGCTTGAGTATAGACAGTGGCCATGGGAAACACATGTGTCATAAGCCTGACTGTCATGCACCCTTGTCCTCAACTCTGCCTGAAAGTGGGGAACCTTTTGGTCACCTTCACTGGTAACTTACAGTCATGTCATAAGCAAACCTTTTTTGAAGAGATTTTCCTAGTTGCCCCTTTGGAAACAGTTATTCTGGGCAACTAATGATTTCTACAAGGAGGATACAGACTTGCATGAGAGTGCCACAAAGCAAATGTTTTAGACTATCTCCTCTTTCTGTAATAAATGAGGAGTAGAAAATAAATAAATGAAAGAGTAAAACTACCAGTGTGTACTGAATTATGAATTGCCTATAGATTTTTTTGTTGTTGTTTTTTGAGACAGAGTTTCTCTGTGTAATTTTGCACCTGTCCTGGAGCTCACTCTGTAGCCCAGGCTGGCCTCGAACTCACAGAGATCCGCCTGCCTCTGCCTCCCAAGCACTGGGATTAAAGGCGTGCGCCACCACCACCAGGCGAATTTCCTATAGTTTGAATGTGTCACATTATTCTGATGCCTTTTACATTTTATTCAGCCATTTACACATGTAAAGGTTGTCCTTAACTTAATTGCTGTACAAAAACAAGTTGTTACCCCAAGTGCATTTCCCTTACAAGAAACTTTGAGATAGAAAGAGTAAGGAGACTGAGACGCTAATTCCCTTCATCCCTAAGAGTCACATGTCCTTACAGTTATTATTTATAATGCTATATTTTATTCTTCTATTTGAGTTTGGGAACCCAAGAGACAAAACTGTATACAAACAAGGAACCACCAGCCAGCACAGCAGGGTGAAGTCCCAGAAGAGCAGTGTCTCTAGGAAGGTAATTAACACATTACTAACAGTAGTAGCTTGCAGAGGTCAGGCCCCATGGGAGAGAAGCTAACAGGTTTTGTCAGACTTAGGTACAGGTGTGTTAGGAAGTGGAGTTGGGGTCTCTAATAGTGGTACTAGACCCTCTAAGAATATATTGTAAAGGTTTCCTATGTTGTTCCCATTTTGATAAAAACAGCTATATTTTTATAATGAGTTGGGGAGGATTCATACTGCAAACATTTATCAGAAGAATTTTTTTGCCTCATTATGTTGCTTTCTCAAAACCTCACATTCCTGTAGGTAAGTGCTACATGAAATCATTTAATACATGGCTTAACGATAAACTTCAGTAGAAGCCATCAGCTACTGGCCACCAAATAACTCCTTAACATTACATTAAGTATAAGGCTTGGAAATTTTTTTTGTACAGTCCTGTAGTGTCTACCTTCCCGCCTTCCCTCTACTTGCTGGAAATGTAAATGGTACATATTTTGTTGCTTTTGATTCCGGGTATGTCTTGATTGTGGATAGCATGGTAAAAATCTCCATCTTTGGGGAGGAAAAGCATGATGAACAGGGCATGGCATTTAAACATCAGTTAGCTGTCCAGAGCTACTTTTGTTAATGTGAGCACTACATTGTCTTCCAGTCTGGGCAAGATGGAAGGGTATTCTGAGAGAGAGCCTGCTTGTTCATTCAGTAATAAATTTTATAAACCCATTGCTTTGGCATAGCTTTATAAAGGAAATGGGTATTTTGCTGTGAAGCACAAGATAGGCTTTAAAATCATTGTCTTCTTAGTTAGAATTGCTTAATATTTTATATTTGAAGTCTTGAGGACATTTGATTGGTCGGTTTAAATAAGACTGTAATTGCACCTGTGGTTCTTGATAAATTTTAAGTCTACTGAATTTATTAGTAGACTATGTTAAAGGCAATAGAGTTTTTTGTTTATATTTTAAGAGACTTAAGATTTGGGATAATCTCAGCAGAACCTTGAGCAGATTTTTTTGGAATATCCACAAGATGTAAAGACAACAGATATTTGATAGGGATATGATAGTTATGGGAGTTTTTCAGACGGAAACTAAGAACAGGTGAGAACAGTTACAAACCAATGTTCTGTACTCAGATTGATAATCTGAGCAGTCTTTGGTCACATATTTTCTGAAACTGAAAGGAATTGGTAGTGTTTATATTTAGAAGCAAATTATCCTGAGACATTGAGCTGAAAAATGGAGAGCTTTAGCTATGATTTAGAGTGTTGTTTTAAGCCCAAGAGTATGATGATTGTAGTGGTTAGTATTCTGTGTAGTAATTACATTAATACTACACTTGCTCTGCCTTCCTATCTTGGCATGTGATCTCTTTTGCAAATGTTCCTGTTGCTTTAGTCCTGTAACAGAAAAACCTGTGGCAGCGGACATTATAAAGAAAGGGAAAGTTTTGTTTAGCCTGCAGTTGGGAGGGATGCAAATCCAAGACTATGCAGCCCCATCTGTTTGGCCTCTGTTGAAGGTGTCATGGTGGGTGTGCCACAGTGGTAGGAGTCTGTATAGAAGCCATTCCAAGTCACCGCAGGAATCCAGAAGGATTCAAGGACTAATTAATACATTTGCTCTCTCAAGAGCCGATGCAGTTTTGAGAATTACACACACCCTGAAGCCCCACCCCCTAAAACTTCGATCACCTCTCAACACAACCAAGCTGAGGACCAGGTTTCCAGAAGAGAAACTGCAGTGAGTGTGAACACTCAGTGGTCATCCTGTCCCTGCTTCACTGCCCTTCATCACTAGTGATGGGGGGGGGGGCATTTTGAGGCTCCCTGGTGGCAGAAACCACTCACATGTACTGCATCAGACTTTGCTATTAGTTAACTCATTGGTCTTTTATTCCCTTGCTAGTGTACTTTCTCAAAAAATGTATTGCCACCTGGGTTTGATCTGGTTTCCATGGGAGCTGGCCTGTCCCTAACTATCACCCCACATCCCCCTTTCCTTCTGTTCCCTTTTTCAGCTGTCTGTCTGAGTGCAGTTATATTTGACTGAACATTCTTCTATAAGGCAGGTTCATTCATCCACAGACTTCAAAAGGAAATCCCACCCTTTGTCCCCTTTCCCGGGGAAGTGCTGCGGTGATTAAGGCCGCTTTTACTTTCTAAAAGCTGTGCTTTTCAGCATCAGTTTGGGGAAGAGCATCTGTGATTATGACTCACTGCTAAGGTTTTGTTTTTGTTTTTTTGTTTTGGTTCTTCAAGACAGAGATTCTCTGTGTAGCTTTGGTGCCTGTCCTGGATCGCGCTCTGTAGACCAGGTTGGCATTGAACTCACAGAGATCTGCCTGGCTCTGCCTCCTGAGTGCTGGGATTAAAGGCGTGCGCCACCACCTCCCGGCGACTGCTAAGGTTTTATAATCATTCCACCTTCACACACGCACACACGAGCTTGGAGGAGCATGAATATGAACATCTCCACAATGGAAAAGCCACAATACAGGGTGAGAAACAGCTTGGTGACTATTTGAAGTGAGGTGGAGAAAAGTGAAAGAGAATTGTTTGTTAAAATAATCGGAACTGTAACTAAGCAAAGGGCAGATGTCTGCACAGTCTTCTCTAAGATGGTAACTGGGTCAGATGTGAGAATTGAGGCATCTATTGTGATGTGCTTTATGACTTAAACATGGCTGTAAAATGTTCTTATTTTACAGGAGGAATTACTGATTCTCAAATATTTAATCTTCCTCATTCCTCAAGAGTCTCAAATACATTGTGAAAATGTCTAGAATTTGATCCCATTTTGGTTTTGTTTGTTTGTCTTATTTTATTTTATTTTGTGGTACTTAGCGCATGCTCTTACTCACAGCCATTCACTTTTGTGTGTTGAGTTTTGCAGCTCTACGAGGAGTACCACCTCTTCTTGCAAACGGTTGTGAAATAGTCCCTGCTATGGTGGCGTGCTTCTCTATAAACTATTGTCAATTATTGCTTGAGTTTGCTCACGGATGCCGGTGAGAGAGGTCTAGAAGAGATAGGGGCTGGAAAGTGTAGTAGCATCTGTTTGTCTTAGTTAGGGTTGTCATTGCTGTGATGAAACACTGTGACCAAAAGGGCTCACAGCCCCTATAACGGGTTGTCATCAGAATCAGTGAGGGCGGGAACTCAAGGGAAGAAAACTGGAGGCAGGAACTAATGCAGATTGGCTTGCTCAGCTTGCTTTCCTGTAGAACCCAGGACCACAAGCCTAGGGATGGCATCACCCTCAATGGGCTGGTCCTGCCTCATCAATTACTAATTAAGAAAATTCCCTCCAGGCTTGCCTGCAGCCAGATCTTATGGAGGCATTTTCTCAATTGAAGTTCCCTCTTCAGATGACTCTGGCTGTGTCAAGTTGACACAGAACTATCCAGCACTGTTTCCAGCCCTGGTGTTGACTAGGGTTCTGACTTTTGGTTAGAGTTCGAATCTCACCGTCTTCTTGTCTATACAAGGAGATTAGACACTTCTGTAGGACGACCCATTTCCATTCTCCTAACCTTGAGCCATGACGTGGGAGTGGTTACAGAACAGTAGTGTCTCTCGGGCAGGCGCGCTGACCGCATGACGAGCACAGTATGAAGTCTGAGGATGTCTGCTCCATGTTACTGCTTTCTTCTCAGGAAGAAGGAATCCCTGGGTTTGGATTTTTGTTCTTAAGCTGTACAGAAAACTGTGGAAGACTTACTTTAAAAAGTGATTGTGAGACATTTAGTGAATCCTTTCAGTACCTCAAGTCTAAACAACTGGCAATTCTCTGGATGACCTTTCGCTCAGGTATTTGAATGCTTAATGTGTGTCAAAAAGCACTATTAATGACTTTTGGACTACGCAAAATAGGTCACCTAAACTTTGCTTTATTCATTTCCTGTTTGCATCATCCTCAAAAGTAATGGTTCTATGAAGACTACCTGAAAAAGAATGAACAAAGGATTGTCACACACAGGCAGATAGTAGAAAACATTGACTTTCCTTAAAGGGCTTAAAACTTGGACCCGCATGAAGTAATTTTTCTAAGAATCCCTGTGATGCAGTCTTTTCTATTGACATGAGTTATGTATGTTCCTCCAGGACTGCTTTGGATGAATCATTAGAGAATCTGATCTTAGACGCGCAAAGCACTTGCTGAACAAGGTTAAAATGTAGCAAGTTACCTTGTTTCTGCAATGTATTTTGCTACAGTGTGGAGTTGGCTCATTCGCCGGACTGCCGTTTTCATTTTGTTGGACATATTTTGCTCCTTTACAGAAGTAGCTGTCAGTTTTCAGAGCTGGAGATTTCATTTCCTGTTTTCTCCTTTGGCCTCTTGAGCATCCTTTCCCTGGTAGCTGAAGTTCTACCTGTGAGAAAACCGTGGTAGTTTAGAAAGAAGATAGGTGAGCTGCATCTTGTCCTGGCTTTGTAAGTTGTTCAGCTTGTATTTTTGGGAGAATTTTTTCTTAGCAGATAATCCTACACATGCCTACCACCGAATAGGTCTCACTGGCAGCTGAAACAGCTGTCTTCTCAAGTTAGACTTCAAGACTTTATGACTGTGCATCATGTATTACTCGCCATAAAATTTGTTTGCTTACAGAAATTGATTCATTTTTCTTATTGGTAGATTTGAAACAATTTTTCCTTTTAAATAAATTTGGAAAATCATGAGGTTTAGGGCTTGACTACTTGTAATTATGATTAGCAGTAATTAGAGTTCTTTGGCTTCTAATTGTGCTGTTCTTACCTTTGTAGAACGCAAGCCAACTTGATTTAGATTTTCAGTGTTGTCTGTGGATCTAGGTGGAAGAGGAAATAGGGATAGTGTGAGTGAGTGCGTGCGTGCGTGCGTGCGTGTGAATAACTTCTGCCTCACAGATGGTGTCAGACTTGAGAGATAAGATCTACATAGAAGTAGTCAGGATATGTAGAATGAATATATAGGCCAATGGAGGGCATTTGGGTTTTAAGCTCTTGAAAGATTACATGGTAAAATTTGATCTGAACTTGAAGAGATGGAAATAGGTTTTTTAACAAATACAAGAAAGCAAAGCATATTTACTTGAGCAAAACCACAGAGGTGTCATAGTGTTATCTTGGAGACAAAGATCCAAAATTGTTTCACTAAATTTGTATTAAGATAATAATGGGGAATAGTATGAGAAGCCGAGTAACAGAGACAGATGGCGTGTGTGCGCAGTGACGATCGTGCACACCAGGAGCCAGGACGCAGCAGGCCAGGAGCAGAGCTGAGTTCTGCCACTTTGGATTTCTTTCCAGTTGGACCTATATTCTCTTTAAGTGAACAGCTGAACCAAATGAGTTTCTAGGCTCCTTTTATTATTTCTAGCTCCACCATTGAAGATCGGAGAGGACAACTGCCATATTTGGAGATCAGAGAGAGCAAATAGAGATTACTTTGTAAACACATTTGTCTATCGTTAATTTGTTCTACTGTTTTTATATTCAGCTCATATATATACTTAGAGAAGCTGAAGCCTATCTATCAGTTCCTTCTAGAAATTATTAGCCAATTCAAGTCTTATAAAGGTGAAAATACAAGAACCTGCAAGCCTATATCAGTGCCATCCACACAGCCAGCCTACCGTTGGACCTGGCTGCCTTTCTTTCCCTGCTGCCTGGACTCTGGTGTGGGAAGGACAGCTTCTCCTCCATTGTGGTGGTGAGCAGGGCTTAATCAAGTTGAATGTAGATAGTTTACTGCAGTTGTAGAATAGTACATTGCTGTGTAAATCTCACAGGAAGGACTAGAGATTAGGGCTTTCTATTACTGATGAAGGGCTTGCCTTATTTTGCTGGAGGCCCTGGGGTTGAGTTCTGACAGCACAAATAGTAAGAACAGGGCCTGAGTACTTACCGTCTCTGTCCTTCTGCAGTAGGTTCTGACTGATGGTAAGGGAGAGTTTTGCATCATTTTTGTTTTTGGGGAAAGGGAAAATCTCACCGTTACTTGTCCTGCTAAGGTTGGGCATCCGTTCTCTTTTGCTTATGATTGGTTGGTTTCTAGGAGAAAATAATGTACACATTCTGAGTAAAAATATGGTTAGGTCATTGAGAAAAAAAGAATCTTTTAATCTTAGTCATCAACCATGGACAAACAGTAGATATTTCATTGTATACACAGTTTAATTGATATAGTAGGCATGTCACAGGAGTGTGGATTTTATATTTAGGGAATGCCTTGGATAGTGAAAAGAACAGCCACTGCTTGCTGAATCCCTTCTGTGCTTTCGGCACTTCCTGTGTAGTCTGTTGAGTCCAGTGTGTACCTAGCATTATCAACATTTTCCTCATCAGAGCTTGTAGTATTGGTACCTAGATGCAAATATTTTGGGGTTTCAAAATTAACTTTTATTAGACTACTAAGCTAATAAGAAGATAAATATGTAGTAAATACTCTCCTTGCTCTGCTGTGATATTAAAATTGTTGAAGTCCAGGAAAAATACAAAAGGAAGCATGATTAATTTCCTGTAGAGAAGGAGTATTTAAAGAAAGATTACTGTATAAAGACAACACCTTGTCAAGCTCTTGTTGACACTCTTAATTCAGAGTTGATTATGGTAGAAGATGGGGGTGACATCTGGAAGTGGAGTTACATATATGTATTTAACCATCACTTGCTTGTTCATTCTTGGATTTTTGTGTCTTGATCTCTTGGGTCCCGAGTCTTTGAATATTTAAAGATACATATTTCTTAAATCTAAGAGTTATGAAATTACTCCCACACTATATCTCAATTAATAACTATATTAGTCTATGAATAATTTCTAGACTTCCCTTTTTTCACTTAACATTTCCAGCCTCATAGTTTCTTCCAGGCAACATGGTTTTGATCAAAGACTTCCCATCTCTTCTCCTGGGCGTTCTTCACTCCCTTGATTTAGTGGGGTGCATGCTCTGGAAGCTTCTTGACAATAGTCACAGGAAGTAAAGGCCTTGCCTATCTGAAACAAAAACTATGTGTTCAGCCCCATGGAAACATGGAGTACTGTCGGCGTGTCTTCAGTGAAATGCCTTGTAGAACTTTGGAGTTACTACTGTTTGACTTGTCTTCTGGCTTCCAGCTTTGTTAAAGACTAATGCCATTCAGATTCTGAAAAGTAGTTAAATCTCTCTATCTCTCTACAAAAACAAAAAAGACCTGGGTTTTAGATTTTGCTTTGACTGTCTTTTTTCTTCTTGAACATTTTACTTTATTTAAGTCTCTTGCTTTTTAATTTCACAGTAATATACTTTGGCATGGCTACCTGTTTTCATTTATTTTTAGTCTTTCATTCTAAATACTGATTAACTACAGTTTGGGAAAATATGTTGGGTTCCCTCTTTCCTCAGTTCCACAGTTCTGTTTAATTGGATAACAGAGCACCTGAACTGATCTTATTTTATTATCTGCCCTCCTTGAATTTTGGTCCTGCTTCAGGCTGTGTAGAGTTGTGGTGAAGGACTCTGGAGCCAGAAGGGTTGTTGGAATCCTCTTGTGGCTAATTCCTAGCTATAGCCATGTTCTTAGCCCATCTGCTTGTACCTTTAAGGTATTAAGACTAAATTCAAAGTATGCAGGGGTAAATTGTTATATTCAAAGTATCTAG
Source organism: Peromyscus attwateri (assembly GCA_902168425.1). NCBI lineage: Eukaryota > Metazoa > Chordata > Mammalia > Rodentia > Cricetidae > Peromyscus > Peromyscus attwateri. Next base: position 6,939 of record CABHPP010128353.1, on the reverse strand, counting down.
ATAATTTTCTCATACATAGTAAATGTTATTATTAATTGACAATAGTAGTACCTTAAATGAAGAACCCAAGGACAGCTCTATGGAGTCCATTCTCTCCTTAGACCTTTCCTTAACCTGCTGAGTCATCTCGCCAAGCCTAATGCCTTTCTTCCATTGCTCTGTGACTGTTTTCTAGCCTCTCATTCTTGTTTCATGGATGCAGCAGCATCTTGAATTATAACTGGATAATTGAGAACAGTTACGGGGGCGGGTGTGTGTGTCTTTAACATATAAGATGGAAATCAAAGAAAGTAACCAGTAACAACCCATGTGAATCAAAAATCTTAAAAGTTTAGGAAGGATCAGGATTTGAACTGTTCAAGTTTCCTTCTGTTTTCTGGATTGACATTTGTATGTTAAAGACCTTTTCTAAATTCCTCATGATTATATTCAAATTCTATTTGACCCGAGTATATATAGGTATATTTTGTCCTCTGTATATCACACCAAGGAGTGCTTGGGCCTGTTTAGAAATTTTGCCCATTTTAAAAACTACAGTATTTGCCTTTATTCATATTGATTTTTAAGAGTTCTTTGTATGGTACTGATACTGCCCATTTGTTTTTGATAGATAATATAAATATTGTTTGTCTGCCATCTTTTGAATTTGCTTCCGTGTATTTTTTTTCCTTTCCTTTGTTGTATTGTGCCTAATAGAAAGGTCCCTTAAAAACCTCCATTGACTGTTTTTTTTTTTTGTTTTTGTTTTTTTTTTTTTTTTTTTTTGGTTTTTTCGAGACAGGGTTTCTCTGTGTAGCTTTGTGCCTTTCCTGGAGCTCACTTGGTAGCCCAGGCTGGCCTCGAACTCACAGAGATCCGCCTGCCTCTGCCTCCCGAGTGCTGGGAAAAGATTTATTTATTTATTATGTATACAGCATGTATGACTGCAGGCCAGAAGAGGGCACCAGATCTCATTACAGATGGTTGTGAGCCATCATGTGGTTGCTGGGAATTGAACTCAGGACCTCTGGAAGAGCAATCAGTGCTCTTATCCTCTGAGCCATCTCTCCAGCCATCCATTGACTGTTTTATGTCGAAGATAGGATTTACAGTAGACCAAGAACCCTTGATGTCTGTTTTTTCGTGTGTGTGTGTGTGTGTGTGTGTGTGTGTGTGTGTGTGTGTCTATAGGTAGACTATGAAGAGGGTTCTTTTTCAGTGTGAGATTTGTCTTTATTCCTGTTCTCTTCTTTTTTCACTGTCCTAGTTTGGTCTTTGGTTGCTGTGACAAACACTGACCAAAAGCAACTTGGGGAGGAAAGGGTTTATTTCAGCTCACAGTTACAGTCCATCATTGAAGGGAAGTCAGGGCAGAATCTCAGAAGCAGGAGCTTGAGTAGAAACCTCAGAGGAATGCTGCTTCTGGGCTTGCTCAGCTACCTTTCTTATACCTACCCAGTGATAGTACTACCCACAGTGGGCTGGACCTTCCTGCATCAGTTAGCACTTAAGGAAATGTATTGCAGACATGGAACAGGCCATTCTGATCTGGGCAATTCTTCAGTTGGGGTTCCCTCTTAACAGGTGACTCTAGGTTGACAGGTGAAGCTAACTATGACACTCACTGCCTAGTAGAAATTCTGAATTTCTTTCTGTAGTAAGTATCTCCCACCCCCCTCTCCTGTTCTGGTATCGGTCTCTAAGCATTTTTAAAATGTGGAACAGACAATGTTCTGGGCTCACTGGCTTTTCTCCCTACCTAGATGCGAAACACTTTTCTCCATGGAGCTCTTTCTTGTGTAGAACTGACTCAGAGAAACCTCAGGTTTTCAAATGTTTTTGATGCTGTATGCCATGAATTGCAACCTGAAGGCTTGTATTTAGTCCTTGCAGCAATAAATTTTAGCCTCATGCATTACTATTAGGAAGTCATGGGGCATCCTTGTCGTCCATCTTGGCCTTTGAGAATTATGGAGTGAGACTTTGCTACCTTAACAGCACTTAAGATACTGTTTTAGCAATCTTGTCATCTCCTTCATGTACTTTCCTACTCTTTTGCTGCTGACTTATATCAGATTCTTCATTTCTCCTTTTTGAAGTTTTATTTACTCTCAGTTTAGTGAGTTTTGAGAAGTGGGAAGGAACAAGTATAACCAGTGCTCTTAACTGCTGAACCATCTCTACAGCCACAATAAATAACTTTTTTCTTTTCTCTTTTCTTTTTTCTTTCTTTCGTTCTTTCTTTCTTTCTTTCTTTCTTTCTTTCTTTTTTTTTTTTTTTTTTAAAGTTCAGACTGTTTGACTTAGGGAAATGGAATTCCTGACTGAATGGCATGGGAACTCTTTCCCCCTGGCTTTGTATTAGTTGTGTTTGAGCTATGAGTCTAGTCTAACTCATCAGGCTGCCTGTGACTTTGATCTCACAGTTGAGAGAAGACAGTTCCTGTAAGAACCTGCACATCCTAGAAGTAGAATGTCTCTTTCCTCACTGGTTACTCATCTCTCAGAGTGCTTCTCCTCCTTCTCTCTGCACATCATCTACCCCAGGGCCTCCTGGAGGCCTCCTTTCCTGTACTTGTCTTGGTTTCTGTCTTCTCAATTCAGCTTACATCTGAGTCTCCATGAACATTCCAGACTGTGTCTTTGTAAGTGAGGTAACTAACATTCTCCCATTTAGTATGCGAGTTTGATTTTAATAGAGCACTTCAGGCAGATATTAGTCCACATTGAATATTGCATGAAAGAATCTAGCATTTAAGTATCAAAAGTGACTATGAGTGCCTCTCTTGGTTTGTTGCTCTTTTTAATTTGCATTAGGACTTAGTATGGTGTGGCAGAAAGGCCACTTCTTCGTCAGTTCTTCATTACTGTAATGAAGTACCAAGCATGACCGATTGCATAAGGCTGCTTTAGCTCACATTTTTGGAGGCTTGTGGACTTGTCACTTGGCATCAGTTTGGCACTGATAAAGGCCTCATGGTGATTGGCACCACAGTGGTGGGTGTGGGATGAGGATGAGGATATGGAGGTCAGGGATTACTTTGCCAGACAAGAAGCCAGGGTTCCATTAAAGGCTTAGGCTGAGCCTTGCATAACTACTTAGTGTTGGGAAAATTACACTGGAATCTCATCAGAACTGCTTTAATATTTTGGAGCACATGTCCTCAGTGACCTGACAGCCACCTACTGGAACCACATTCTGAAGGATTGCACTTCAAATGAGTTGGTGATGAAGCTTTGAATATAGGAACTCTAGAGGTGCAAACGCAAAACATCTCCAAGTGTAGCAAGTGGTAATGTAAATCTCAGGAGTCTTAGATGATAGACCTGCTTTGTTGTTCTCAAAGCTTTTGCATTCTTTGTCAGTGTGTGTTTAAATTATTGGATTGGGTAGAATAGTGCTAAGGGATTGCCGTAGTTACTTTTCTGTTGATGTGAAGAGACGCCACGACCAAGGAAACATATAGAAGAAAGAGTTTATTGGGGCTTACAGTTTCAGAGGGTGAGTCCATTGATCATGGGGGAGCATGACAGTGGCAGGCAGGTATACCCTGGAGCAGTAGCCAAGACCTTACATGCTGAGGCGACAACCTCAAGGAAGAGAATTTTAAAATTTTTTTAAAAATCAGAAACGAGAATAACCTAAGTGATAGAAATCCATAAGGGAATTTATGATGGAACGCATTCTTCTCGTTTAACTTGATTATTAGGATAATGAGACGATCTTCATACACTGATTTAAATCACAGTGATCTCTAGTCACAACCCCCCCACCCCCAATTGAGTTGTATGTAAGTACTACAATGCATTTCTTAAGTCTAATATTGAAGTTTTAAATACTTTTGGTCTTCCATGACTTTTAAAAACTATAGTTTGATATTCAGAATAGTTAAATAACTTGGGTTTCCTTTATGTTTTAGGATTTAAGTGCCCGGTATGCTCAAAATTTGTACCTTCAGATGAAATGGATTTGCATCTTGTGATGTGTTTAACAAAGCCAAGAATAACCTATAATGGTAAGTTCAATGCCTTAAATAACATTATAATTTAGCATTGCCATAAATAATGTGAATTTCATGTTTGAAGCAAAAATTAAGGGCAGGAAAGGATTCAAATTCTCATCTCAAGATACCTTTGTATGTTAATTAGGTTATATCTATTAGTAAGTGAAAATAAATACATTTTCCAAGACAATTTAATGGCAAGAGTGGCATTGTCTTTTATTTTATTTTATTTTACTTTATTTTTTTAAACTCTTAATATCTGGCTTGATAACAAAGAATTATCATATCTTTTCTACAGTTAGTTTTTTTTGTAATAGGACACATCAGATATCCTGGAAAATTCCACTGGGACACAGGAGAGAGTGGAAATGAAAAGGCAAATGATGTGAATATAAAAATAGGATGGCCAAGACTCCCTCACCTCCCCACTCCAGAAGAGAACTGCTGTGCTGAATACAGTCGTTTAGGTTAGGCCTAAAGAAAAAGGAATGTTTGTCATGACTTTGTTCAGAAAAAAAAAAAAAATGTGTTTAAGATGTGTAATAAGTGAAGGACCGGAGAGATTTCTCAGTGGTTAAGAACACTTGTTGCTCTTCCAGAGGGCCCAGGTTCAATTCCCAGCACCCCCTTGGTAGCTCACAACTCTGTAACTCCAGTTCCAGGGGCCCTGACACCCTCTTCTAGCCTCTATGGGTACTGCACACATGTGGTGCACAGACATACATACAGGCAAAGCACCTGTACACATAAAATAAATAACTCTTAAACAAATGTATAATAAATGATACATTGTTAACAGTAAGTATAGGGTTTGTTCATAAATATAATAGACAACTGTGGGAGGAAATAAGTGTAGGAAGTGGAGACTGAAACTTTATCTGTCTCTTTGAACCCACAGATAAATTTCATTTTTGTGCTACCTGGCAGTTGCTTTAGGTCTGGCGTGTAGGACCAAGGTATTCTCTCCTGACCCTAGGAATACAGTCTTTAGTGTCATCATAGAACAAGTAGAATAAATTCAGGAATTGAAAATCAAATTGTTCCTCCTGGCTAATAGAAAAACAAACTTGAGTTGGGTTTTGTGGTGTTTGCCTATAAATAACTTCAGCATAGCTGAGTCTGAATTCATCCTGGGCTGTTTACGCAGTAAGACCCTGTCTCTTGATGCAAAGAAGTAAGTAAATAGAGGCACTTAGTGCATACCTAAATGCCATTAAGAAATAAAAAAGAAGAAATGACATCTGAAAATCTGTTGAAAGACTAAGTTTAGCAACTATCTTTTGGGTACTTATGTATAAGATACTGTGCTAAGTGCTATGATACAGTGAATAAGACAGAGAGCTTATGGCCTATCACGAGTCGATGAGATGAATATATTCTTCAGATAACTTTGTCAAGTGTTTTAAGAAGGTAGTGTCTCTAGCCTTAGTATCACAGTGGTGACAAGCATTTTTTTTTTCATTTACCAGTGTATAAGTGGAAAGAACTTCTAGCAGCTGCTTTGAATAGTAAATGTATTGGTTATATCCTAACTTTTTTGCCTTATGAAATTGTCTTCTTTACTTAATCTAGTTGAAATTCATTTACTAAAAATTCTCATTCAAGTTCAGAATCTGAGGCTAAATGTTGATAGTTTTCTGTACTTGCTCCATTGTTCTGCCATTATACTTCACAATTATGTTTAATATATATATATATATATATATATATCCATAAAATAACTGTACTTTAATGTTAACCCCTGGCTTTTAAAAATTACAACTACATTTCATTGAATTAAAAAGCATATATTTGCACATAATCATAATATTCTGTGATTTTTTTTTTTTGTATCTAGAACACTACCTAAATGTTAGGATATTTGACAGCTTTTCATTTTCTGACTTAACCATGTTTACGTTATTAAATTTGTCTACTAGGTTGTCTCAAAGTGTAACTAAATACAGTGGCTCTTGTCTTGGTGAGTGCTAAGCCAAGGAGTACAACCCAAGGACAAAGAATGGAGAGAAGCTTTAGCTGGTAGCAAGTGAGGAGAGCACTAGGGTTACTACCAAAGAATTGTTCTCTTGTGGTGTTGGGGGTCTTCTGGGCAGACTGTTTAGTATTATAAGGAACAGGTTTATTCTAGGTTGCCTGAATGAATGAGTCAGAGTGACTCTGTGGCCTTAGCGAGTCCTCTAAATTTTCCTGTAGAGTTTTAACTATAGAAAAACAAAACAAAACAAAGCCACTTGAAAGGCATGTTAGCAGTCTTTAAAAAACAGCAGCCTTCTCAAGTGTTAAGAGTTTGCCCCTAATGCTTCCTATACTACTTAGTGGTTATTGACCACACACAAACACACACACTCACTCACTCACTCACTCACTCACTCACTCACTCACTCACTCTGCTCTGCTAGGAAACAAAGTTAAAGCCATTTTGAAAAATAACTAGGCCTGGGTCTTTCTATAAACATTTATAGCAAGAAGCAAAACTTTAATAAATTTTAGATAGTTTTTAATTTTAAAACTAGCCTATGGGCTGTGATGACACACAGGTAAGTGAAGAAGGATCTTTGGCTGTACATTGTGATCTAGGGCTTACAGAGAGGTGGTAAAGTTCGTGTCTATCTTGGGTGTGGGGAATTCTAATTGGGTTAAAGGCAAAGCCCCAGAATACCACTTACCACATTGATGGTGAGTCTGATTGGAGGTGGCCTCTTTAATGCCTAAGCAAAGCATCTGTTATATTATGTTATCATAAAGTTTAGAGCAGGTGAGTCAGAGACTTTGAAGCTGAGTCTTTCTGGTCACAAGGCTGTTTATAGTTTTGTGTTTGAATTCCTAAATGTTGACACCAACTCACTAGATTGGGCCTCTATGTTAATGCTTAAATAAGAATTCTTATTCAATATGATAATACTTAGTCACTTGTATCTTGTGCAGACTTCCAGAAGCAGCTAGATCTGAAAATTTG
>CABHPP010128352.1:19321-40214 GCA_902168425.1 Peromyscus attwateri | reverse complement strand
TTTTTTTGGTTTTTTCGAGACAGGGTTTCTCTGTGTAGCTTTGCGCCTTTCCTGGAACTTGCTTGGGAGACCAGGCTGGCCTCGAACTCACAGAGATCCGCCTGGCTCTGCCTCCCGAGTGCTGGGATTAAAGGCGTGCGCCACCACCGCCCGGCTCTGCTCCCCCGTCTTATAGTCAGTAGTCTGGTTAAAATAGCAAAAGGAAAATAAAAATGGGTCTTTGGCACCTCCAAGAAGTGTCGGAGGATGAGCTCAGTCAGTTGTAAGACACAAAGGAAAGACAGTGTGGAACAATCAGATCTCTTTACTTTTCATTCTGAAAGCTACTCTCCATGAAGAAGCAAACATCTCTCTTTTAATGGCTGATAATCAATTGCTTGGTGATGTACCCAGTCTGGCTTCAATTCTTTCCTAGCTGTGTTGATGATGTATACACAGAAGACAAAGGGCAGCAGCTACTTATAGGCTGGGAATCTGGTTTATCTTTAAAAACTGGCTTTCGATTTTTATTGCTTAGCGTCAAGTGACAGGATCTGAGACTCTCTGCATTAAGTCTCTTAAAATAAGACTTTTTCATCAATGTTGCTGTTGTTTCTGGTCTCTGGGAGAAATTTTTCTTTTTCTTTTATGGTCAACTAGTGGATTAAGCAGATAATGTACATGCAATATATTTATATGGGGTAAAATGGTTCCATGAACTTAAAACTGCCTTTAATTAAACAACCCAATACTCCATTTCCTAAAACCCAACAAGTTTTGATTTTAAAGACTAGTTTATTTATTACTATTCTGATCTTTCTCTTGCCTTCCAGTGGCATAAAAGTATTTGTGCTGACATGGTTTGTCAGTTGTCAGAGTCACAGTAACTATGTAAAGTAAAAAGTAGTATGCCAAATGTTATTTGTCTAGATCTAAAATTCTTATTTTTGTTTGATTTTTTGTTGCTGCTGTTGTTAGAGGTACATTGTTAAAGATAGAAATATAATTTGACTGGCATAAATATGATTGTAAAATATATAATTCTTACCGAATTTTACATAATAAAAGATCCCGGCCTTAGATCATGCTTAGTGTTATGTATAGACTATGTATAGTGTTATTGACAAGGAAGACTAACCCCAGGACCACATTTTATGACTAGTACCTTGCACAGTCTACTTTACTGTGCATGCCAAAAACCAACCAACTAGCACTTCAGTTGAAGCCATTTAAGAAAAAAAAAAAAGCTACCCATGCATTATTTAAAAAAAAAAAAAACATTATAACGAGACCCTTAAAAATAGCTTTACCTTGTTTTGAGGTCAACTTCAAAAATTTATTGTACCTTATTAAAGTGAGATATTATTCCTTCTTATTGGCAGCTCTTTAAACTAGGTCCCAAACCAGTCATTCTAGAGAAGTGTTTGTTGATATTTTATTAAGGCAGTTTCTCAAAGACTAAAGATTCCTACAATTTTGACAGCACCAATGAGAATGTCATTTCAGGTTCCGAACATCTGAGAATGTCTCACTCTGTACTCACACTTGTATTTCATCCTGAGTCAGGATGGATTATCCAGAAGAATTGGAGCTTTAAGGAGAGCCTTGAAGACAGACAGACTGTGATAGCCTCAGGATTGAAGATGAAATTAGTTGGAGGAGAAAGAGGACCTAAAGAAAAGAGGCCCCTTTAATAGACAGTATCCCAAAGAATGCTGTATATGTCTAAAAAGGGAGTAAGTATTCACTTAAAGCCACAGGCTCAGTGTGAGCCAATGAAGTCTGAGGAGAAAAGTGTGACTGGAATATTCCAGATGAGGATGGTTTTTCGGTTTCTAAAAATCAGCTACAGTAGACAAACTTTGGCTTTCAAACTCTCTCAAGTTGTGCTATTTAGTTTACTCTCAAATCGTCCTTTGGGAAAATCTTTTTCCTCATCCAAGGGAAGGTGGGGAAGTGTCCAACAGGAGCCTGAAATGACAGCCTGGAGAAATGTCCTACAACAAAATGAAAAAAAAAAAAAAAAAAAGCTCTGTGTCCGGAGGCTCTGGGAACCCCCTACCCAGCAAAGGTGGCTGCCTTTGTGTCCTTGATTAAATGGGTGTTTACACTGAAGTCACATACTGCACAAAGGAAACAACACGAAATAAAAATGTCCTTCGTGTTCTGTTTTTCAATCGTTTGTGTGAAGGAGGCTCTTGGCCTTTATCACTGTCAGTGAAAAGTTCCTCATTGGAAGAGACATTCCACTCACCCTGCTTCTGTGCACGGGAAGCTTGCCATGGAAACTGCCTCTGGACCCCACAGGCAAACACATCAATGGCAAGGCTGAACACTGGGCATATCGGGGTTAGTTTTATCAAAGACAGGACTGAAGAAAGGTGTTTAGAACTTCTTGAGAAACGTGCTGTTCCTGCTGGTCTTTTCTTGAACCAATAAATAAATAGATAAAATTTAAAAAATAAGATACAACAAAAACAAACAAGCAAAACTCCCACCATCAACAACAACAAGACCAACCCAAGATAACTGAAAATTGGACTTATTCTAGCTGCTCAGAAATTATTTGATCTAATCACATTCTCCCAAATCTTAAAATACATGTACTACTTATTTACACAGTTTTTATATCTGGTGAAACAATAGTTCTTACAGATGACTCTTTAAAATGATAGTTTCATTATCTCTAAGATAATAAATTTATCATTTATACACATTCTGAATTGATTTGAGCTTTAATGAAGTAAGACATATAAAAACCTTAGAGTTCCTTCTCCTGGACCTGTTTCTTGTATAATGGCTCCCTCCTTAAATACTGCTGACTTATCCTTAAAACATCACATTTGGCTTTGTCGCGTGGAACCTAAGGAATGAGAAAGCACTTGAGGAGACTTTCATTGTATTTCTCTTTTCTATTTCATCTTCGTGGCAAGCTCTTCTTTAACTTATAAACTAACTTCAGGTTTCTCCCCCAGGGTTTCTGGCCCTCCTCCTTCCTTGTTCTCTGTCATGTCCACAGGAACTAAGGGTAATAAGGATCAGTGACCGACACTTCCACCCTTGATCAGTGTGTCCTGATTGCTCACTTGCAATACAAGCTCATCACACTGCTTCAGTCTGCTCAAATTGGACCGACTATTCCTAGACAGCTACAGCATTGAGATCCACAGTTTGGATATGTAATCCAAACAATTGTTCTCTTGGTCAGTGGAAGTAGGTGCATGTTTGGGTGATTTGCATTAGAGTTGCTTGTTTGGTTTTATTGCTTGAAAAAAATCAAAAGCTTATTTTTTTTAAATGTGAACACCACAAAGAAAGCCACAGTGTGATTACATGTAGTAGAGGAAGGAGAGCAGACTCACTGATTGCCCTGAAAGTCATATACAGTTATGCAAATACTATCAGAAGGTGCAGACAAGGTCCCTCTGTATAAACAGAAGCACTTTCTCTTGCTGAAGGGCAGCTGTCTCTTTCCATCTCAACCATTTCTAATTTCTGGGGTTAGTGATCCCATAAGAGCTCAGGCAACTTAGAGAGAGAAGGAGAAAAGGAATAAGAATATAGTATATTTTTGCTTTAGGGTCAGACAGTTTATTTGGTAACTGATATTTACTTTGAAAAATATGTGTTTCTAAAACTATTCCTTTTCAATCCTGACTTCATTAATGAGGACTTTTTGAGCCATGGAAAAATGTGGCAAAAATGCCTGTGAATCGGGGATTGTTTCAGAGTGTGTTGTGCTTGGCTGAACTACTGGGGCACAGTGCAGAGTGATTACTGAGAATCAGTCCTTTCTTTTAAGAAATTTACCCTCTACCCTGGATGGTTGTTTCCATTAAGCCAAAAGATTCGCTGCAAAACAACTGTAGAAGGAAAAAAAAAATCAAATGTAACGTGGGCCTAAACTTAAGCATTCGATTTCTATGCAGTAGAAAATGATTTTACAGCATTGAACCCTGTAGAAGCCCAGATGTTCGAACTAACTCCGGGAGTTACACAGTACTGTCAGCAAGTCCTCCCTGGTAAATTTGCCCTTCTGACTTCTTCTACAAGGATAAAATAAATACTACTCTGGTTTCAGGAATATCATCATTTATTTTCTAGACTAATAATAAAAGTGCTCAACTTTCTCAAGATTCAGGTTTTTCTGTTATTGAGATTTTTTTTCTGTTATTGAGATTTTTTTTTTTTTCTATAATTCAAATCCTGGAAAAGTCAGAGCAAATCCTGATTGCTCCATCAGTTGACTGATCACAAGGACATTCCTAAGGGCAGCCTGGGGTGGGGAGTAACAGCTGCTAGGGCTAGTGTGCACAATCCATGTGAGGTAGTTTTGTGAATGGAGGTACAGGTGGCCGAGTGAAGGCAGGGATAGAGGGAGGAGAAAGAGACATAGTGACCACTGTGTGGTCATTTGGTGGTCTGAAAAACGAGCCTGGCCTGACTTCCCCAGCCGGAAGGTAGGGAAGGGAAGACAGTGCAGAGTCAGGTTGAACATTTATGGACCACAATACCCAAAGCAGCAAGATGGCTTTGTGGTTTTGTTCAGATACCAGCTTAGGGGCCTGGTGCTGGCATATTTTAAAGGTCGGTGTGGGACACAGCAGCTAATATCTAGGGACCCTGTTGAGGTTTTGTTAGCATCTCAGTGACCAGCTCGAGATTTCATGTGATTTAAGTTGTATTTGTTTCCAAACAGCTTAGTCCCTTACAATGCTAATTGGGTGGCACAGAAACCCCTTTAGAAGGTGCGGTTTTGAAAGGTTAAATCTCTTTAGCAATGAACATAGATTGAAAACCAGTTAAAAGCCCCTGAGGACAAATGAGTCTTAAATCGGGGGTGGGGGGGAGGGGGGCGGTGAAACAAAGGGAAGGTGGGGGGCGCATCCCCTAATGTCAATAGGCAGAAAGCTCCACGTGCACAATGGGCCTGGGAGCGACCACCCAAGGTGATTTCAGTCAGTTCTGGAGGCTGACAGAGACCTGGAGCCTGTGGCTTGGCTAGGACAGCCACCCAGAGACCTCTCAGGATGGATAGAAAATTGTCTCATTCCATGCTACATTGTATCCGCAGACATTTTTTTTTTTTTCTTCCAAGCACAACAAAAATATCAATAGGTCTGCTTGCTGGCTGCTGTGGCCAGCTGTCACATTCTTGGAGAAAGCGAAGCCCATTAAGAGACTGGTGAACACTAACTAGACCAGTGTCAATTGAATTACACAAATATACAACCCCTGCGTCCCCACCACAAGGCTGCCACCCACATAGCTCTACTATCAGTAGTATACAGGTCTCTCTCCCGGTGGAATTTTGAATTGTAATCCACAAATATATAGTATGTAACTCTTGAGCACCAGGCTTTGAGTTAGCACTAAGACCCATCTAGTCACGCATAAGGAATAGCACACACTGGGCAATCTGAGTTTTCTTTCTAACACCCAGTGTATTTGGGAATCACATAGACAGTCTAGAGCTAGGTTTAGTATCTGGGTCACACAATGCTATCGGAATCAAGTTGCTTGATATCTTTACACCAGTTTCTTTACATCTAAACTAGAAATAACAATGCATACGGGTGTTCTGATTATTAGTGAGGTATTGTGTGTAAAGGGCCAGGCACAGTGCTTTCCCACATTTAGTAAGCACTATACTAATTATGGCAATTATTGCTATTATACTAATGAATTTGGGGAGGTGGCATATATAAGAAGAAATTGAGATTTACCCTCATATTGTCCTATGATCAGTTTAGTTTCATCAGTCACAGAACTGAAAAGAACTTTAGCTTAGCCCTTCCTTTCCAGAAGAAGAACACACACACACACACACACACACACACACACACACACACACACAGAGAGAGAGAGAGAGAGAGACAGACAGACAGACAGACAAATAGAGACAGACAGAGAGAGACAGACAGACAGAGAGAAAGAGACCAAGAGAGGTAGAGAGAGAGAAACAGAGAGAGGTAGAGAGACAGACAGACAGACAGAGACAGAGAGACAGAAAGAGGTAGAGAGAGACAGACAGACAGAGACAGAAAGACAGAGAGAGAGGTGGGGGGGGGGGAATGAATTGAACGTGAGTGATTTGACCAGTATTTCAAGAGCTAAACTGGGAACTCAGGTTTCCTTAGCTATGGCTCTTTCTACTTAAATGTTCCCTACATTGTGAGCCCACAAGCAGCTTTTCTTCTCCTAGCAGAATAAGAAAAAAACAAAAAAAACAAAAAACAAAACCCTGCCTCTGGAAAAGACTTCCCAAACCTAGCCATGTCACCCACATCCTTGTCTTCAGTGCTCAGCTTCTGTCTAGCAAACTGCGAACCGTGCACAGGCTCTCACCATGCTTATGCAAGGGGAAGGAAGCACTGGAGCTCTGAAGTCCCCCACCCCCACCCCACCGGCACCTCTGTGTTTGTATGTGGTAAAGTCCTTTCCCTTTAGTACATATGAAACGCTATGTAAGAACAGACTCAGATGAATCAGAAATAAGTGTGCTTGTCTAGAGAGGAACCCACGCAGAGCAATACTGATTGCTTTAGAAAAGCAAAGGGAAACACAGTAAGATTAAAGGGGCTCCGGGAAACGAACATTTTTTGCCCACTAGAGACAGTTAAGAAGCGGAAAGCTGGTGCTGCTCACACCACTTTCCTGGAAGACATGCAAATAAGCTGGGAAAAGGATTTTTCTTTTCCTTCCTTCCCTGTGACTCCCCTCCAAAGGCTGGAGAATCAGTTCTGCTGGGAGAAGTGAGCTCCCTGCCAGCCTGCCCTTAAAACCCAGACACACATTCTACCCCACTCTTATGGTCAAAAGCACTTTCCTTTTAGCTGCTCCTTGAATATTTCAAATATGTTCATTCCCCTTCTTTACTAGATTGTGAGCCTCTTCAGAACCCTGCTCTGCACATCTTTTGTAGGCTCCCCAAAAATATTTGCTCTTTATTTTTTGAGAGGGGGTTGTTAGTACAAAAAGAAATTACCGACTGTAAGACCAATAGATTTGATTTAGATGTTAAAACATTGCACCATAAAGATCGATGCTAGTGTGTTGCCCTCGTGTATCTAATCAGGTGGGAATACGAGTGTGATTAATTTCCCAACCAACAGAACAGTATAAAACCATTTTCTGCTTGAGGTGTGGAAAGCCACAGGCAAGATTAGAGAGAGAGAGCACCCCTTTGAAAGAAAAGGCAACCCTTTGATTCTTAGTGCAAGATCAAGGGTTGTGCCATTGGTACTCAAAAGTTCTCTCCCCTTGAACTGAGTAAGACACAATAGATAACAGCTGATTCAGAACAGCTAACAGTCTAGGGTATAAATATGTAAACATGGGTAAGTATGTATTTAGACAATTTAAAAGTGTGTCTCATTTACCCAATTATAAACAGCTGTCTGAGAGCAATTACGATTTATCATGTAAATGCTTATTTGCATAATTCAAAATATGAATATTATTTGCTTGATAAAGACTGTAAATAAATGGCAACCCGAACTTTCTCATGCTTAGGGTTTCATGTCGTTTCTAGGGAACAGAAAAAGGAGCCTTTTGTTCAAAATGGTACCTAATTTTAGTAATTCTAGAAAGTCTAAATAACCACTAATTTAGTGGGAAAGGGGCAAAAGTCTTAAAACAAGGGTAGCTGCCTGAGAAGTGGAAGGGATCATATTCCTCTGTCAGTGCACTTCAGGAAATTTCCTATACAAAGATGGTGAATCGTCTTAGAGTTATTCCCACGGAATGCCAGTCTTTAAAAGTGAAAATCTTTAGGGTAATTAGAAATTATTTTTTGTCCTGTAGCTTGAAAGATTTCAGTTTCCCAAGAATACCTCATTCTTTGGAAGTGTGATTACTAAATAAGTATATTTCTAAGTATACTGAGGAACATTTTTCTTTAAAATATGTAACTATTTAGGCCAGGCATGGTGGCACACCTTTAATCCCAGCACTCAGGAGGCAGAGGCAGGCAAAATCTCTGTGAGTTCGAGGCCAGTCTGGTCTACATAGCTAGTTCCAGACCAGCCAGGGCTACATAGTGAGACCCCATCCTCCCTGCTCAAAATATATATAATTATTCTGCTTTTATGAAAACAAGTAATAAAATATGAAAATATATAAAATATATTCAGTGGTTTTATATATAAATATTATATATGAATATAAAAAATTCAGTGCTTTTAGGGGTCGAAGAGATGGTTCAGCAGTAAGAGTTTGTCTGATGACCTCAATTGGATCCCTGGAGTCCAGAACTTATGTAAAAAGCTGGATGCATCACAGAATTCCTGTGAGGATATAGGAGGAGGATCAAGTGGAAGCTTTGGGCTAGCTAGCCTGAAGTACACGTCAGAAACAAGAGAAAGCTGCCTCCACAGGTGGAAGGTGAGGACCTACTCCCGAACGTTGTTCTTTGACATCCACACACGTATGGACCTTAGCAATAAACAAACAACAAATAAAATAAAAGAAATAGATAAAAACAAACAGACAAATAAACAAATAGTTCTAAATTTTTCAGTGACTTACAACAACACAGATTGAGTCTCTTGCAGCCAGGCGGATCTCTGTGAGTTTGAGGCCAGCCTGGTCTACAGAGTGAGATCCAGGACAGACACCAAAACTACACAGAGAAACCCTGTCTCAGAAAACAAAAAACAACAACAACAAATAAGAAATGTCCCTCAAACCACAACCACACATTCCCTGTGGTATCCAAACGCAGAGCCTGACGTGGCTTTCTAGTCCTGCAGTCTCAGACAGGCCAGTGCTGGGCATACAGAGGTGCAACTTGTAGTTGTTTTCTTTCACTCTTTACTCTTTTGGCTCTTTATTCTTTGGGGGGCCCACCCCCCAGCTCCCAAATAAATCACATGGAGGCTTATTCTTACTTACAAATGCCCAGCCTTAGCTTGGCTTGTTTCAAGCCAGCTTTTCCTAACTTCAATTATTCCATCTACCTTTTGCCTCTGGGCTTATCTTTCTCTATTTCTGTATACCCCCATCCCCCCCCTTTTTTTTTACTTCTTTCTCCTGGCTTGCTGGGTAGCTGGGTGGCTAGCCCCTGGAGTCTTCCTCCCTTCCTTTCTTGCTCCTTGATCTCCTCCCAGATTTCTCCTCCTATTTATTCTCTCTGCCTGCCAGCCCCACCTATCCTTTCTCCTGCCTCGCTATTGGATGTTAAGACCGATCAGGTGGGTTAGGCAGGCACAGTAACACAGCTTCACAGAGTTAAACAAATGCAGCATAAGAGAATGAAGCACATCTTTGCATCATTAAACATATGTTCCACAGCATAAACAAATGTAACACATCTTCAAATAATATTCCACAACAGCCACTACCGGCTGCTGTTGGCAGGCTGGAGCTGGCTGCCAGCGCCATGAGCCAGTGCCATGAGCCAGGGTCATACACTAGGCTGCGCTATGTGGTGGCTGACATGGTAATTTAAGATTTGACTCACGTGGCCAGAGAACACTGCAGTTGCTCGATAAAGCCAAGTTAAGACACACACACACACACACACACACACCTCTAAAAAGGTACAGTATGTTTAAAAATGTGCTTAGATGCTAAAGAAAAAAAATGGGTATAGACAGTCATGAATAGTTTAAAAATAGTAAAGTCTTTAAAGGAGAATAAAATAATATAAAAAATAATAAGCCACATGAGGATAAAAGATACTACAACATAGGGAGTTTGGACCTTTTATGGTGCTTGGTTTATTGTGAATTTTTTGAGTGCTAATGAACAGAGAATGACAGCTGCTGAGAGACACTGGATTGTGGAGGGGACTGCTGAATTACACCAGCCTAGGCATTCAGGAGTGCCTTAACTTTAAAATGGAAGTCAGAAAATGTATTGCTTTGGGGAAGAAGTTATGTTTTTGCTTCCACAGGAAATGAAAGGCTGTGGATTGGCTCAACATTAAAGAGAGCCAGGTTTGATAGGGGGAGACCTCCTGAAAATCCTGGCTACAGACATAAAGAAATAAACCTAGAAAAACTACCAGACAGGTGACACATATTTTACCTACTTAAAACAAAATCATCTTTGGCTGGCTTGTGTACAATGCACAGTCCATACTTGTGTTAGTGCAGATATGTATGTTACCGTTGAAAGTTTGTGTGTTTTCAGAACAAAGGGACCAGACACCAATAGAAACAGGTGGCCCAGGTGATCCAGCGTCTCAGAATGTCTCTGTTACAATTTCCCCAGAGTTCTACATCCAGAACAGCTTCAAGGCTGCTGGCTGAGGTGGTGCAGCCTCACAGATTCTTCTAGCCAGGACTACAGATAAGCCTTGCACTTTCCCACTGCACAGAGACTGGGAACAAATGTTATGGCCAGTTTTCCCAGGACTCAACCATTATACCAATTTTCTTGGGGTCCCCCAAAGATGCCATCACCCCCAGACAACAGGAAGCAGTCTAGAGAACATGACACCCACATTCCCAAGAGGTGGAGTGGGTCGCTTTTGGTTGTTCAGTGGGCTATGGATGTTTGTCATCATTTAGAGAGGTTAGTTGCAAGTTGTTACTGGTCATGGTCAGGGAGGAAATAAACCAAGGAGATTAGAGTCAAGGATTTCTTTCTAAAGGGAAAAGGGGAAAAGATATAGTATAAAATGATGGGATAAAAGGGTAAATTGTTGGGTCTACTTTTGAACAACCATAGTCTCAAATATTTTACGTTGGTATGAATTTTCATATATTGATACAATTTTCAGGTTATTTTTGTTATACTGTATGTATGTTTCCATTCTTGTTTGAGGTATTGTACCTATGCAGCTCATTTAAAAGTGTAGTGCAAAATTTTCATCGAAAGCTATTTAGGAGAATAAAGAAATACAGGTTAATAGTCATCTATAACAATCAAACTTGTAGTCATGTTAGGTATGTTTTTGAGGTCATACAGAGACATATTTTAGATAGATAGAGGTGATCTTCAAACATTTCAGAGACCTACAGAATATGGCACTTAAGATGTTATAATAACATAAGACTTTTCATGACAATGAGACACGTCTGCTTATGGCAGCACCAATCTACTTCAAAAAAGAATGGGCATTGAAGAACCTCCATATAGAGTTTGCTTTCTTTGTGGCAAACTTAGTCACTGGGCAAGAAACTGCCCTTGCCTAGACTGCTGACAGTATGCTGTCCAAATTGGACAAACAGGACCCAAAAGAAGGTGACTGAAGAACTTTGCCAAGACAAGGTTGGACAGTCCTTCAAAAATTCCTGCTTTGCAGAAAAATCTGTCAGACATTCCAGGCCTGTAGGCTGAAGATGGATGCCCCAATTTTGCAGAGAAAATGTGGGTGACTGTCCAGATAGCCACAGATGTCTTTGTCATTTCTATAGTTTTAGAAGTTGCTTGCTCTGCACTTTCTGTTTACTAAGGTAATATTATATCCTTCTTGGGTCTTTGATGGGGTTGAAGACTAGATAGTTATAGTTACAGTTTTCCTTAGTCATGATAGAAAGCAAATTAGGTATAAAACTTAGGACTCATCAAGAAAGGATAGATAATGAAGTATTTTCTCTGAATTTACCAAATACAAATGGACTGGATATTGTGAATGTAATTCTTACCCAATAATTGTTCATATTGTTTATAGTTTTATTGTGTTAGAGTGAAAACTTTTCCTTTTTATTTAGACAAAAGGAGAAACATTGTAGAATATTCCTTTACACCGTGTGAAGATGTGTCACTGTGATTGGTTTAATAAAGAGCTGAATGGCCAATAGTTAGACAGGAAGTTTAGGCAAAACTTCTGGGGAGAGAGAGGTCTCAAGGAAGAAGAAAGGTGGAGTTTCCAGCCACACACAGAGGATTTAAGGCATGCAGGGGGAGAGGTAAAAGGCATGAGGCACATGACAGCACAAAAATTAATATAAATGGTTTAATTTAAGTTATAAGAGCTAGTGAGACAAGTCTAAGATATAGGCTGAGTCTTCATAATTAATAGTAGATCTCTGTGTCATGATTTGGGGGCTAGTGGTCCAAGAAATCCTGCTACACAGCTCTCCTTGGTAGATGTCTTAGAGCTCTGGCATCTCCAACATCTTAGGGTCTCTCTCCATCACAACTCAGGTTTCACCTTTATAGATTCACACAATGGCCTCTCAGGGCCTTCTCATGGGAACTCCAACATCGTCACACATTGCTTGGCCTAAGAGGCTTTCTGAAATCATGAGGAGAAATCTACAACCATCTAAATCTTGCATCTTTCTTGCCTCCAAAGCTAGTACCATATGGAAATTTGACCGTCAGCTTGGGGTGGACCCTCACTCCCTTAGACCACATTAACATAAACTTTTATTTGCAATTACTTTCTAGGAGAAAAACACATGGGCTCTTTCCCTTCATTAACTGTGCTTTAGTTAGGTGGGGTCTTGTCCTGAGGGAAGCTTTACTATCTTTTCAAAGCAGAGTAGGGGGATTTTCATGGTGCTAATCTCAACAATCACAGCATCTCTTTTAGAACACACCTTGACTGTAACATTCACCTTCCTAGTACTCTTTTCCTCTCCCAGATGCACATTTTATATTCCCTTTGGCCCTGTTTGCTCTTACTCATTGTAGACCTATACAAAGTAACCAGCAACAACCATTCCACAGACTCAATGTTACCCTGTCTTGAGCAGATTTGATGGTTACTTTTTAATTCATCCTCACATAAGTTCTCAGGACATGGCCAGAAAATGCCCAAATTCTTTGCCAAAACATCACACAAATGGCCTCTAGCATAGGTTTAGAGTTCTCATTCCCCTCTGAAACTTCATGAGCTTGACCTTCACTGTATCTTGTCTTCCAGGCTTCTACTAGGATGGCGAATTAATCTCTGTTTTCAGCATTCAACCACATTTCTAGCCTAAAGTTCCAGAGTCTTCCACAAAACACATGCTGTTTTGTTTTTGTTTTTTTTTTTTCACAGCAGCATACTCCTCCTGGTCTCAGCGTCTGTTAGTCGCTCTTCGGTTGCTGTCGTATGATGTGAATGACATTGCCAAATACAACCCACAGGAGAAAGAATTTATTTAGGCATATATTTCCAGAAGGCCAGAGTCCATCATGGTGGGGAAGCCATGGCATGCCAACAGGAGCAGGAAGCTGAGAGATCACATGCTAACTGCACATCGGGAGCAGAGTAAGAGAACAGTAAGCATGGAGAGGCTATGAGCCCTCAGAGCTCCCCACTCCCTACATCCTCCAGGAAGCCTTTATCTACTAAAGGTCCCATCACCTCCCAAACAGAACCACCAACTTGGGACTAAATGTTCAAATGATAACAATTGCCCTTCTCCCAAGAGTAATGTGTGTATTACATGGTTTTAACATTACAGAGAGAATATCATATTTTCTGAAAAATTGAGAATTCATTGTTGCATGATATTTTATTTGTGTTCTGACAAATAAAGCTTGCCTGAAGATCAGAGGAGAGCAGCCAGCCACCAGAAACTTCTTACCTTTACAAAAATCTCAAACTGAAAGGGGGAAAACCTGTCTCTACCCACCTTACATTTCTGTCTCCACCCCCGTAGTGCTGGGATTAAAGGCATGAACCTCCACCACCTGACTCTGTTTCTCCTTTAGACTGGTTAAATCTCATGGAGTCCAGGGTGGCCTTGAACTCCTGATCTTCCTGCTCCTTCCTCCCAAGTGCTGGGATTAAAGTTGTGTAGCACCATTGCCTAGCCTCTATGATTAACTAGTAGCTAGCTCCGCCCTCTGACTCCAGGCCATCTTTATTTGTCAGAACAAAAATAAAATATCAAACAACAATTCATGATATATACTATATAATTCATATAATATATTCCATAGCTATATGACATAGTCGAGGAATATGCATTATGCTTCCATTATGTGAAAATATCATGACAAAAACCCAACCAGACTCTGTGTTTAACCAGAATGCCTTATTCTTCTATTGTTTTTCATAAATCAGAATTCATGGTCTTTCCTTGATATCAGTGGATATCACTGGTTCACAAGGACTTTCTTGTTGTCTTTGTAACACTGACTGTGGAAGAGTTTTCCAAGTGGAGTGGTTCTCTCTCTGCATTTCTTTCTTGCACCCTGGTACTAACAAGTGCCTCTTTTAGGCCGTTCTTCCCACGCTTCTACAAGGAGATAACTTTATACAAAGCATTTAAAGATTATTTATTCATGACTACTATTGCGCCTGAGTACATGGTGTGTGTGTGGGGGGGATGTGCATGGTCACAACACACATGTGGAGGTCAGCAGACAACTTTGTGGAGTTCGTTCTCTCCACCTTCACCCAGGTTCTGAGGATTGAACTCGGGTTCCAGGCTTTTTATGACAATAGCCTTTACCCACTGAGAGATAATGGCTCTACACCAAGGATTTGGGTAGACACTTTATAAAAGAAAGCTCATACCTCACAGTCATGGGAGTTATGCTTTTTGTATTCCCATTTTATAGATGAGAAGACTGACTCCTGTAGGACTTGTGGAAAGCCAATGTGTTTGGAAGAACCACCTGGTGGCTGGCTCCAAGCTGTCACTTCCTGGTTTTCTAATATTCTCAGTCTGGTCCAGGAATGCTTTCTGTTTTCTGTGTGTGACATCTTGTCCCATCTCTGCTAAGTGTCTTCTGTGCCTAGGAAAGGAATATCAGTTAAGAACTTGAAGACTTGTCTTGATCAGGAGGGTGCTGACTGAAACATTTCCTAGGAGACTCTTGTCGATGGGCTTCCCCAGAAAATCAAGGCAAAAATATCAGGGCACCATAGTGGTTCCAAAAGGGGGAAACAAGCCCCAGAGGCTGAGAACAGCCCCAGGAACTTGTCATAGACTTTCTGAAAAGCAAGACTGAAAAGCAAGGTAAGAAGGTGCCTGCTCCACATCCAGAGATGTTTGATGATACTGACCAGGAGGAAAGGACCGAAAACCTTGTGCCTACCTGCAGCTGTCAGGGCCCTGGAGCATCATACCTGCTCTTGGCTCAATGCAGCAAGACTTCAATTCTCTACCTTCACCATGCCACTTCCTCTAGCTTTCTGAGAACAGTGGAGTGGTTGTCATTTCTGCCTTATGTGTATCTTGTCAGCACATACAGACAGACATCAGATCTGTTAAGGAAAAGGCCTTCTCCTCACGTTGACTTCGCATCACCAGCAGTGCTCATGGAGCTCTAAAATGATACCCACTCAATCCTTGGCACTCAGGGCAGGCCATGCCTAATTAACATAAATTAATGGAAAACTCCAACTTGTGAGCTGGGTGAGATTTCTTATTTTATTGCATTTGTTTGTTTGGTGTGTGTGTGTGTGTGTGTGTGTGTGTGTGTGTGTGTGTATAGGTCAGAGAATAATTCAATCAGCCAATAAATTGATCAATTAATCAATGTTATAAACATAGTTTGTTTTGCTCATTAAACAAAGAGCATGGTTTACTCATTCCCAACGTCTCACCACTCACTGACTGTTCCCATACCTTATATAATTTTTGCTGTAAGACTCATTTGCTACAAAATGCCTAAAGAACTGTTTTTGGGCCAATTCCAGTGTTAAGAGAAATGTACAGAATTAGTATTTAATGCCATTTTGTGAGATTCCAGTTTCTTTGTTAGTTTTCTTCCCCCTCCCCTCCCAGCCCCTAGTATCCACTTTCCCCCACCATGTATGTGTGTGTTCTAGCTATTGAAATAAAATCTGAAATGGAAGTTAAACTTCTGTGGTTCCAAATCATCTGTGGTGAAAGCAAACTTACTTCAATGCTTTGTTTTATGACTACATTTTCTTCTTTCAATCAGAAAAAAAAGATAAATGGGTGTTTTATGGCACCTACCAGTGAAGAAGGTCTTGAAAGTGAAGAGGAATTTGCACACTGACATAACAAGGAACTTCTTTGGCTCTTAAACCCCAAGTCTTCAATGAGCCATGGTCAAAAGCAGTCAATTCCAAACACCAGTTCCACAATAAAGTCACAAATATGCCTCACACCTTCTCTGACCTGTTTTCTCTGCTGGCCTGTGGATTAGAAAAGTCCCTAACCAACACAGCAAACGGGTAACTTTTGCGATGTGCTGCTGGCATCATGCACTGTACTGTGCTGAAGGCCTGGGAAGCAGGTAAAGTGCTGGAATCAGAAATTAGGAAATTCCTAGCATCAAGTTTGTGTTTGTACAGGGGGAGGAGCCAGGGCACAGGATGCAGTTGACACCAGACCTGAAGACGGCAGCCTGGTCTCCAGAGGCACAGGCAGCTGATGAGTGGTACAGGACTTTTGCTACATCTCCAGAGGTGAAGAGTGTGCAGAGAAGACATTGGCCTACACAGAGGATTGCCTTGGTGGCAATTGTGATACTCTGCTGGGATATGTAGACCTTGGAAAACCCATTTAACTTTACATCTAATCCCTATAAAAATTCTATGAATGCAACCTACTTCATATACATACACACACACACACACACACACACACACACACACACACACACTACACTAAACAAATGAATAAACAAATAAATAAATGTAATAAAATAAGAAAACTCACCCAGCTCATCAGTACTTTTGAAGAAACACAGGTGCTTAGGGAACTGCTTGGTACATTCTAAGAAATCCAAAGATGTCAGATATCACGATCAGTCATTACCAATCATCATCATCACCAATCATCATCAATCATCATCATCTTCATCATCATCATCATCATCATCATCATCAGCAGCAGCAGCAGCACCATTGTAGGGAATGGTGGGTCAGTTCAACCCATAAAGATCCTCTACAGCACACTTACCTAGAAATCTCTAAGTCCCTCACAAGTATGTTTGGAGTTCTAGGGTTAACTGTCTAGAGGTAAGAGGCTGAACCCGTAATCTCCTCAAATTCTTTCCAGCTCTGAGAAAATTCCCACTTGAAAGCAAACAAACTCAGTCTCAATCTTGGACACACAGCCTTAAATAACAGAACTCCTTTCGTTCACCTTCATGTCAATAACTGAAGAAAGATGTCTTCTTGTTCTCTGGAATTTTCAATGGTCAACACTCACACACTGAGAATAATTCCTTTAATAATATTAAACTGTTTACTTAGACAGTAAATGTACTCACTGTATTTTTAAAAAAAGACCTCCAGGACTGGCATTTAGTGGCTAAAGGCACTTGCCACCAAGCCTGACCACCTGAATTAGTTCCCAAGACTCACATGAGTGAAGGAGGTAACCTCCCACAAGTTGTCCTCTACACACACACACACACACACACACACACACACACACACACACACTAAATAAACATAATAAAAATATCGCTAATCAAAAGCAAACACAGAAGCAAAAAAGAATCTGAGAATTTCTACCCACTAAGGGTAATTTTACTAGAAGTAAATTTTTGCCTGACTGATTTTGTCCAATAATAGTCAGTCTGTTGAATTTTATCTCCGTGTTCTTTTAGCTTCAAACAAATCAGTAGGAAAACAGCCATGGATCTGCAGCTGGCATCTCAACTTCCCCATCTAGGTTCATCTCTAAGTGGTTGGTACAGCCTCCCCATCCCTGCCTCTCCATTTCAGTCTGTCTGTCCCCCTCACACATATCAGCTATGCCCAGTGAAGGCAAATTTGTCTCTGGAAACATACTCCTTTTCTCTCAGGGCAGAGGGACTGGGAGGTAAGGGGGTGTGTCATGGAAGAGGAATAGCTAGCTATTCTGCTCAGCTTGAATCACTTGTCCCTGTCCAATTAGAATGGCATCTTCTTTTTCTTTTGAGTGTTCTTATTGGGCACATCTGTAATATACTAGAAATAATAAATTAGCCACCTTCTCAGGCAAATTTATTTATTTCCCCATAATGTTGGAAAGCTATATTTAGTGATCAAAACTTTGACTTATCTGTAGGTGGACAGCAAAATGAGTCTCCCTCATTAGCTTGCTATGAGAAGGTCATAACCTTTGGGCAGAGCCCTAATCAGGATTATGATTCAAGTTATACTGAGTCTTATCAAGACTCAATGGATAAAGATGAGATAGTGGTTTTGGGGAAATGCCCTAAAGAGTATTACAAAAGCCTGTTGGTGAGTATGGGTATGGGTTGGCATCGAGTTCTTGCCATTGAACAAAATATATCAAAGACCTAAGAATGTAAATATGTTTTGACCCGCTTCCCTTCTAGAAACTTTTTCCTCAAGGTAAACACAGAACCGTATAAAATAAATGCATAGATGTAATTGTAGCTTACTTAAGAGAATGGGAAAATGGGAGCAAGCTAAAATATCCAGGGTTAGAGCTTTCAGGAAATAACAGTTACCATCAAGTTATGGACTAGAGACAGCTATTTATATCATGTGCACAAGGAATTTATAATGACACAGAAGGGGTTTAAAATATCATGGTATGTAGCTGAAGTTTTCCTGTGTCTCGCCTGGTCCATAGCCACTCAGACCCAAGTAAACACACAGAGGCTTATAGTAATTAAAACTGGCCATTAGCTCAGGTTTTCCACTGACTAGCTCTTACATTTAAACTCAGCCCATTTCTGTTCATCTGTATGTTGCCACATGTTTGATGGCTTTACCTGTGTGCCGTTACATGCTGGTCCCTGGACGGCAGGCTGGTGTCTCCTCCTCAGTTCTGTTTTTCCTTCCCTGAATTCTCATCTGCTTATTCTGTCTGTACTTCCTGCCTGGCTACTGGCCAATCAGCATTTTATTTATCAACCAATCAGAGCAACACATTCACAGCATACAGAGCACCATCACCCATCAATGGTAAACAAACAAAATCACAGAATATAAAATTCTAGAAACAATACAATTTAAAAAGTAAATGAAAACTGGATGGCGATATACTAAAATGTTTGATGTGATTATCTCTGATTAGTGATATTGGGTAAGTTTTTCTTTATAAGTTTCTTTACTTTCTGAGTTTTATACATTGAAAACATATTACTTTAGTATTTAGGGGAAATTAATTCAATAACACTCTATGAGCTATAATATATTATAAACTAATAAAGTCGAAAAGTATAATTTCTTAATGAAGTGAAAAATGTACCCCTTTGTAAAATATAAATGAAGTTGAGCACATATCATTAGAAAGAATTATAAGTAGAAGCTACATGGTTTCATCAGGGAGAAAATAGCATATTGAGTGTCAGGAATATGGTTAGTAATATTTTGTCTGTGATTGGACAAGCAGGAGCCGTTAACCTCTTTTTGGCCATTTCCTTATTTTGGAGACACAAATTGGCTGAATCGTGATCTTCAAGCCTCCTCCTGACCTTTTAACCATTGGTGCAGCCACAATTTGTCTCAATCGCATAAAAATCCACATTTGTGGGTCAGCACAGTGGTGCATGAAGCGTGGAGTGTGAGTCCGTGGGAACCTCGGCATCAGCAGAAAGCGACCCCCGAGGTTAGAATTAGTGCAACTGTGGGGATCAGGGAGAACAAATGAAGTGACTATGACAGAGTCAGAATGGTGGGGGAGAGGGAGGCGCTGGGGGGAGGGCAGATGGGTGGAGAGGAAGAATCCTGTCCTGACAGAATCGGCGAGCCGCATGGTAGGCAGTCGGTGGTCAGGGGTTGATTGATCAATGGTGAGAGCCTGGTTGACAACTCACCAAAGGAAGAGCAGGGGATGACCTTTCACCCTCAGACTCCCGGGGTGGGGGATTGGGGGGGAACTCCGAAGAGAGGCAGTCTCAGCTCCCTGTGGTGTCAGAAGCGAATGACTGAAGATAAGGTTCCAGTCAGGGAAAGTTTTTGACTTGTGGTTATAAAACAAGTGGAAGACATTTTTTTTTAATCAATAAAAAATGAACTTTTGGGCCAACATGTGAAAGAGGAATAAAGAAGAAAGAGGAGAACCGTGAAATAAAACATCCTGGCATCCTAGTCCTGGCTTTGCTGAGGTCTTGCTGGGTGGCCGGAAGCCATTCACCCTTTTGAGCTTCATTCTCCTCCCAGTGAAACGGAGATAGCCATTGCTGTTCCCAGCTCGAGCAGGGAGGGCATGAAGCTTCACAGATGCCACAGGGCATGGCGCTATACAAACCATAGGCCCGTTTCTCTCCTCTTCTTGGCACAGCTGAACCTAGCGGTGGGTCTCGTGCGGAGGGTAGAGTGGGAGAAACAGAGACAAACAGAGAGAGGCAGGCTTTCCCTTGTGTACCCCAAAGACAGAGATGTTGAACTATGACCATCCTGTAGCCTGTACATCAAATGCCAAACTCTCTAAAGATTTTCAGTCAAGCAGTTGAATTTCTAGGAAAAGCAATGACTCTTTAGAATATCCAGATTAGTTTATTCTGTGAAAATAGGAACACTGTATCTCCTTGGCCTTCATTTACTTGGCAACTACCATTAGTCACTGCTGTGCTGCAGTCTGTTGGGAAAGGCTTCTTGCTTAGTGTTTTAAATGTTGAGGTATAGTGATATTTGATTAATGTCAAGGGCACAGGCTATCTTCCGCTCTCCTTGTATTTGTAGAAGGGCTAGGTAGAGGCTCAACTTCATGCTTTACTAAATTCCCATGGCATCCTTCCTGTATCTTTCCTAGCCCTTACATTTAGCTGTGTCTATGAACTCCTGCCTGATACATGAGTCATCAGACTATCACTTTATGGGAGATAATTGGGGAACATTTCTGTCTATAGGTTTAATTGATTCTAATCCTGATGGCTCTGAATTCTCAATGATTCTGTGCCAAGTACTTCCCACGATGAATGATGACTTGAAGACCTCTGTCAGTCACGCATTGGAGGTGATGAGTGCCCAAGTGTTTATGATGGGTAAGGCCTCTTTAATCCAATCATTTGCAGCCAGTCCTCCTTCCTTGGAGTGATGTGAGGATGACTCTCATAAGAGTAGCTTTTCCATTACAAAACTGGTCTCTTTCTTTCTTTCTTTCTTTCTTTCTTTCTTTCTTTCTTTCTTTCT
>CABHPP010128352.1:0-17761 GCA_902168425.1 Peromyscus attwateri | reverse complement strand
AGAGAGAGAGAGAGAGAGAGAGAGAGAGAGAGAGAGAAGAGGTGGGGAGGGAGGGAGAGAGAGATCACAAGTATGCAAAAGTATGCATATGAAAGTCCGAGGACAATTGTGGGGAATCAGTTCTTTTCTCCCAACATTCGGATTCCGGGGAGCCAAGCTCAGGCCATCAGCCTTGGCAGCCAGCGCCCTTACCTGCAGAACCATCTCACCGGCCCTAGAACTCTGCTTTTCTGAAGAGTATATAATGAGACAAGGAAATACTCACTGTGAAATGAAAAGCAGTAGTGTGAAAAAGTGTACCTTTTTTTTTTTTTTAGAATTTGTAGCCCTGGAGAAAAGACTGGGTTCTGCAGATGGATTAAACGGTACTCAAATAAGAAGACTCCCCAGACTTGACAGGATGCCAGGGAAGCATGCTTCAAAGTAAGGTCCAAGACTGCACAAGTCTCTTAAAGGAAGGTTAGAGAGGGGAGGCTTAGGGGGCTTTACTCTCTTTGATATAACTTGAGTTTCTATAACAATGTAACATTTCTATAATGAGACTGTATTTGTAGACTATGAAATTGAAAGTCATATTTTAAAGACTAAGAGTAGGGGGAGGAAGGGGGAAAATCACCGTAAATTACTTCAAGGTGCATGCATGTTCTCTCCATTTCATGCCACCTCACCTTCCTGCCCTCATGTCCCACAAGGCACCGCGGGTCTTCATCACAGGGGAAGAGGAGGAAAAGCAGGTTATGGGGGACACAATGGTTGTTTATTCGTGAGACTGTAAGACTCCAAGTTAAGCTGCAGAAACCAATTAGCAGACCAACCAGAGAGAGAGAGAGAGAGAGAGAGAGAGAGAGAGAGAGAGAGAGAGAGGCTACATTGCCAGTCAGCTGATTTTAAAAGTCCTTCAGCACCTTTGGTTCAGAACAGTCTATTTGGTTGTTAACAGATGGACTTAATGGCCGCCTTGTTACACCTTGTGACCCAGCAGGTCGGCAGCGTGCAGGTGAATGCTAAGTTCCTCGTTTTCACAAGTCCCCCACCTCTTCTTAAAGTTTACTGTTTGTCGGCGTGACATACACAATGGGTTTTGCTATGACATTTCCATACATATAGAGAGCATATTTTTTTAATCATGTTCACCCTCCACATACTCTCACATGTTCCTCTGAGGCTCTTACAGATTCCCTTTCCCCATCCTTTCTTGACCTGGATTCCCCTCTTGAAAAGCCTTTCTCTTCCTGTGTCATCAAGCCAGAAACTAAATGTGTGATGTACCACCCTCTCCATCCCCCAACCTACAAGACTCTGACTCCTCTTGTACCTGTTTAAAGCTAATACCATGGATGTGTAGTGAGTGGCAGCCAGGGGGGAAGTCGAGTCATACAGTGTGATTGGCCTGGGGAGAGAGGGGAAGAGACAGAAATGGGCTCGGGAAAATGAGAGGCAGCAGCCACATGAATGCTATGGGGTCTAAAAATCAATGAAAACACTCTTCTCTCTAGATATGACCCTGCCAGACATACGGCATGACGGAGAGCAAAGCCTGTTAAATAACAGTCATTGTCAGAGAATTGTAATGAAAATAATTACAGCATGTGAGCAGCCGGCATCAAGCGTTAGCTAAGGGAAAATGATTTTAGTCTACCCAGGTCCAGAGAGCCTCAGCTAACAGATCAGGTGTCTTTGCGGACAGATGCGAAAGCAAAACAGAGGTCCTTTGTCGCCACCTAGAGTCCAAAGCCTGGAAGTATTGGCTGAGGCAATTTAAATATCTGGCTCGGTGTAGAAATTCCCCTGTCCAAGTTTAATTAAGGCACTTTAAAAACACCAGCCTCAGGCTTACCCGGGCCAATCAGTCCTTTTTCACCGGGCATGAATATGTGTTTGAACTCATATCTCCATAATGACTGAACGATTTCAGGGTGGAAAAACATCGGTTATCTCTAAACCTTGACTAAACGCGAGAAAACACACTGAGAGAATGCTTGTGGAGTGTGTGGGGACGATCTGCACCATCATCTGTCTGATGACCTTGGGAAATCATTTCAGCCCACAAAGACTCCTCCTCTTATTTATAAGACTAAAGGACGGAACTAATTAGACATTGCAGTTTTCTAGACCCTAAAATTCTGTTTCTCTAAATAATCCACACAATTTAAATCCAGACACCACACCACACCACACACACACACACACACACACACACACACACACACACACACACACACACACACACACACACACACAATTGGCAAAATATGCAATAAATATTAGCCTGCATTTGCGAATGTGGATTTCTTATCCAAGAACCCGTGTCTTTGCTGCCCCCTAGAGCTCATCCTGTAACCTGCAAGAATTCCATGCAAAAATAACCCCAAATGGGACATTTTCTTTTGGAGAGCTTCCTGAAATCCTAGTGGCATTTTTTTTCTTTCCTTTTCTTTTCTGAAACATATTATCCATTCTTTCCATCCTGGTTTTACACACATCTTCCGACACAATTCAATTCGACTCAACTTTTTATTCCAGAGTCCTCCTCCCCCACTCCCACTCCACTTCCTCCTGGCTATGGCCTTGCCTGTTGGAAGTCAAAGACACTCCGTGTGTTTGGCAGACCGGGCGATCTTTCTGTGCAGGACACTGGGGAGGATTATCTTCTCAACTCCTGAAGTCACAGTTTATAAAATACAATCCCAGCTGCTTTTCTTGTGTCCCAGGAAATGTGTGCACCAGACTTGCACCCTACGAGCTGCCGAAAGCATGATCAACGGTTGGCGAAGTCTTTGAGTTATAGTCAATCTTAAATTATCTCAGATTTACAGTCCGTGTTTTATTTTTCTTTTGAACAATTTTATTGACTTATTATTATATATATTTATGAAGAACAATGTGGTCATTTGATACATACAGTCTGTAATGTTTAATTCAGGGTAATTAGCAGTTTTGTGTTAGGAACCCTCAAGCTTCTAACTTCTCATTATTTTGAGGTATATGTTTAAAAAAAGGTTACAAAGGATAGTCACCCTACTGTCCTACCAAACACTAGCATATCTTCCTTCAATTTACTGTATTTTGACATCTGTTACCCAACTCGTCTCAATCTTCCATCACTTTTCCTCTTTGGAGCCTCTAGTAGTGACCATTGTACTCTTTACCTCTGTGGAAATAATTTTTTTTTTGCCCCACATGTGAACAGTTGGTCTTTATCTCTTTAGGCCTTATTTATTTCACTTAACACATGTGTTCCAAATCTATTCATGTTACCACAATTGAGAGGGTTTCCTTCTTTCCTCCTTGGTGATCTCCCTTCTCTCTCTCCTCCCCTCCTCCTCTTCCCCTTCCTCCCCCAACACAACTTCATTTTCTCCTTCTTGTACTTTCTCATCAGGACCACTATTCTACAAATAATAACATGGAGACTTATTCTTTATTATGAAAGCTCAGCCTTAGCTTAGGCTTGGTCCTGACTAGTTCTTATAACTAAAATTAACTCATACTTTTAAATCTACATTCTTCCACGTGGCTCATTGAGGTAATGAATAATCTCCATACTGCCCATCCTGCTTCCTCAGCGTCTGGCTGGTGATTCTGTCTTCCTTCTTCCCTGAGTTCTCTCTCTGCCCGGAAGTTCCACCTATACTTTCCTGCTTACCTATGGACCGTTCAGCTTTTTATTACATCAATCACAGCAATACATCTTCACACAGTGTACAAATATTCACAACATTTCCCCCTTTTTGTCTAAAAAGGAAAGGTTTTAACTCTAACATAGTAAAACTATAGGCAATAAAAACAATTACAAGTAATTGTAAGTAAGAATTACATTCCCAATGTCCAGTCCATTTGTATTTGGCATATGTGGAGAAAATACTCTATTATATATCCTATCTTGATGAATCTAAAGTTTTATATCTAAACCACTTTCTGTCATAACTTCTACTACCATCCTAAAAATATCCTTTTAGACCTTAAAACATTTTCTTTGATAAACAACTTAAGCTTTTATGTCTCTCAATCTTATATACTTTACACCTCTTTTGTGAGTTTTCTTTTTTAATTTGGTAACAAGGAAAACTGTAATTATATCTATCTAGTCTTCAACCCCATCAAAGACCCAAAAAGGATATAGTACTACCTGAGTAAACAGGAAGTACAGAGCAGGCAACTTCCAAAACTAGAGAAATGACAAAGACATCTGGCTATCTTGACAGTCACCCAAGGTTTCCCTGCAACATTGGGGCATTCATCTTCAGCCTACAGGTCTAGAATGTCTGACAGACTTTTCTGTGAAGCAGAAATTTTTGAAGGACTATCCTACCTTGTCTTGACAAAGTTTGGCAGTTGCTTTCTTTTGTGTCTTGATTGTTCAATCTGGACAGCTCATTGTCAGCAGTCTAGGCAAGGGCAGTTTCTTGGCCAGTGGCTAACTTTGCTACAAAGAAAGTGAGATTCTTTGATGCCCATCATCCTCTTTTGAAGTAAATTGTTGCTGCCAAGAGCAGACATGTCTCACTGTCATGAAAAGCCTTATGTTATCATAACATTTTAAATGTCATATTTTGTAGGTCTCTGAAGTGTTTGAAAACCATCTATCCACTTAAAATATATCTGTTTAATCTTGAAAACATACCTAACATGACTACAAGTTTGATTGTTATAGATAACTAACTAACCTGCATTTCTTTTCTTTTTTCTTCTTTTCTTTTCTTTTCTTTTTTTTTTTTTTGGTTTTCTTTTTGGTTTTTCGAGACAGGGTTTCTTTGTGTAGCTTTGTGCTTTTCCTGGAACTCATTCTGTATCCCAGGCTGGCCTCGAACTCACAGAGATCTGCCTGCTTCTGCCTCCCAAGTTCTGGGATTAAAGACGTGCACCACCACCACCGCCTGGCTTAACCTGAATTTCTTAATTATCCTAAACAGTTTGTAATAATAGTTTTCAAGGACTAGAACTTTACATTACATTTTTAAATGAGCTGCACAGATGTAATACCTTAAACAAGAGTAGAAATATATATACTGTATGTATAATAAAAATATCAATTTTATATCAATATATAAAAACCCATACCAATGTAAAATATTTGAGACTAGTAGTTGCTTTTTAGTTTAAAATTAGAATCAGTAATCTACCCTTTTATCCTATCCTTTCCATATTCCCATTCCCCTTTTTTTTCCAGAAAGAAATCCTTGAATACAACCTCTATTGCTCAGTTTCCTCTCTTGCCATGACCAGTAACAATTTATAACCAACACCCCTGAGCAATGACAAACATCCATAACCCACTGAATGAATAAAAACCACCCACTGCACCTCTTGGGAATGTGGGTGTCATATTCTCTATACTGCTTCCTGTTGTCTGGGGTGATGGCAGCTTTAGGGGACCCTGAGAAAATTGGGGTAATGATCAAGTTCTGAGAAAGCCAGCTGTATTTTTGTTTGTTTGTTTAGTCTCTGTTTGATGGGAAAGTGTAGAGCTTATCTGGAGTCCTGGCTGGATAGTCTATGAAGATGGACTATCTTAGCTAGCAGCCTTGAAGTTGTTTTGGATGCAGATTTTTTGAGGAAACTGCAACAGAGGCATTATGAGAGGCTGGATTACCTGGGCTATTTGTCTTGTTTTTATTGATGTCTGGTCTTTTTGTTCTGAAAACACACAAACTTTTAAAGGTAACATACATAGCTGTATTAATATAGTATGGAATGTGCAGTGTGCACAAGTCTATTAAAGATTTTTTTGTTCTATGTTTAAGCAGGTAAAAGGCATCTGTCAACTTTATAAGTCCATTTGGACTGTATAGCCAAACTGTAATATCCGTGCCATGACTCTATCCATGTCATATGAAAGGATGGCATGTAATAATAAGTCATGAGGATTCTGTAACCAACAAGATTTATCATGTCTCTTTCAGTCTCAGAGCTGCTCCCATGTTGAGGGATGAGCATACACATCACCTGTCCTATAGTTTTTCTTGGCTTTTCCTTCATGTTTGTAGCCAAGATCCTCAGGAGATCTCTTTCAGTCAAATATGATCTCGATTAACTTTGAAGGAATCCATAGCTTTTTGTTTCCTGTGGAAACAAAAGCACAACCTCTCCCCTAATGTAACACATTTCCCAACTTCCAGTCTGAAGCCACGAGACCCCTGAAGTATATAGGCTGGTTTAATTCAGTGGTCCCTTCCACAATCCAATGTCTCTCAGCAGCTGCCGTTCTCTGTTCATGAGCACTCAAAAAATCCCAAATTAACAAAGCACCACAAAAGGTCCAAACTGCCTGTGTTATATTTCCCATCCTTATGTGGCTTATTTTCTTTACATTACTTTACTCTCTCTTTAAAGACTTTACTTTTTATTTTTAAACTATTTATTTTTTCTATGACTGTCTATCCCCATTTTCTTTTCTTTCTTTAGCACCTAAGCACCTTTTAAAGTATATTCTACCTCTTTAGAGGGTTTTTTTTTGTTTTTCTACAGCATTCTCTGACCATGTGAGCCAGTCCTTAAAGGGCCAGTCTGTCCGCAGTGTGGCTCATCACTGGTGGCTGGCTCAAGTCCACAGGCAGAGGCCAGGAGCTGTGCCTCTCTATGCCTCGAGTATTGGCCTGCCAGAGAGGCTGTGGGACTAGGAAGCCACATCTGGCTCCTTATCCAGAACTTTTCTTAGCTTTCTCAGGCTCTGTGTTTGGATGTTTGAGCCTCCACAGTGGATGCCAAATATAATCAGACTTTCTTTTCTGCCACTAGCCTCAAATAATGCCAGGGAGACTTATTTTTAATTATGAAAGCTTGGCCTTAGTAGTTTAGGCTTGTTCCTAACTAGTTCTGATAACTTAAATCAACCCATATTTTTTTAATCTACATTCTTCCACATGGCTCATTACCTCATCTCCATACTGCCCATCCTGCTTCCTCCACATCTGGCTGGTGACTCTGTCTTTCTTTTTCCCTGAGTTCTCTCTCTACCCGGGTGTCCTGCTTGGCTATTGGCCATTCAGCTTTTTATTACACCAATCACAGCAATACGTCTTCACACAGTGTACAAATATCCCACAACACTTTCTCCCCATCCATCACACACCAGGGATTGAACCAAGGATCTTGTGCATGCCAGGCAAATATTGTAACACTGAGCTGCACCCTCCTCACCCAGAGTTTTATTTTTATGGTAGAGCCAATTTTTGACCTATTCACTGTGCTGGTTAATGGGCTACACAGAAAGGATGGTTTTGAGAAAAGTAGAACAATACCTTCACCAGTTGTATTTTGTTAACACAGGCAAAATCTCCATTTAAGGTAAAAATATTACACATTGGTTGGTTTAGTGGCCCATTATAAATTCAAACACCTTATCCATGTCTTAAGATACTTAGAGGTCAGACTATGGTTCTTTCAGGGCTTACCACTTAAGAGGAGCCCCAAGATTCTTAATATCTGATCTAGAGTCCATTTGGGGTTCAGACCTCTGCAGGGTATGAAGTCAGCCACACTGGGGATGCTACACAAAGCTCTTTAGGCTCCAGTGCATGAAATGAGTGAGGCGTTAGAGACAGATTTGTGGGGCTGAAAATCTTCCTCACTGTTTAAAGTCATAAGACAAACTTTCAGGGGCTGGAAAAATGGCTCAGCAGTTAAGAGCACTCATTGCTCTTGCAGAGGATGGGTTTCCATTCCCAGCACCCACATGGTGTCTCATAAGCTATCACCCATAACTCCAGTTTCAGGGAATCCAATGCCCTCTTCTGACCTCTGTGAGCACTGCATGCATGTGGTGGTGCACATACATACATGCAGGGAAAACACTCACACACATAAGATAAATAATCTAAAAGTATTTTAACACTCAGTAGTTAATTATGATATCATGAGTGTTTTGTTTTGTTTCTTTTAACTGTAAGATATTTGACCATAAGCATGGTTTTTCTATTCATCTTATAGAAACAACTACTGGGTCAATCTAACAACATAGCATTTTCCTTTTCTTTAGCCAAGACACAGCACCTTTAATCCGTGTGGAACAGAGGACAGGAAAAGACCTAGTCTGATCTCAAGGACTGGCTTTCAATGTTGGTCATATGCTCTGTAAAGCCCCAGTACCATTCTGTACCCATGAGTCCTTCTCCCTTCATGGTTAAAGATCAGCTTTCATGCTATCCATCCAGACCACACAGACTTGCACAAGACAGACCGAAGGAATCATCAAAGCACAGGTGGTCCAGAGTAGCTTCTGCCACTCAGAAGGGAAAAGCAGAATTGGTGCACACCATCCTGTAACAGGCCCTGGAAACTTCTTCCACCTGTAATGAATGTAGGTTCATAGCAGAGTCAAGGAAGGAGGCAGAAGTAGAGACAACTGTTAGTCAGCACCACCCCAGCTTGCTGGAAATACCAGGTCTCTTTTTCCAAATGCTCAAGGGGATTGCCAATTAATGTAAGAGCAAGAGAAGACTATCGCTTCGCAGGGATAGGGAGAAAGTTCAATAGGTCAAGAGCCTGCCATGCAAATGTAAGGGCATGAGTTCAACTCCAGAACCCACATACAAAAAGTTAGTGTGGTGATATATACTTCTAACCCCAGCACTGGGGAGACAGAGGGACAGGTAGGTCTCTAGGGCTCACTAGCTAACCAGAGTAGCCTAATTGGTCTTGGGCCTCCACATGCACACACACACACACACACACACACACACACACACACACACACACAGAGAGAGAGAGAGAGAGAGAGAGAGAGAGAGAGAGAGAGAGAGAGAGAGACAGAGAGAGAGACAGAGAGACAGAGAGAGAGAATCACTTGTCTATGAAAATATTTACAAGATCAAAGCCATTTGGAATGCTGTGTGACCGTAGAAAGGACAGTTGAATCAAGGTGACCTATAAAAAGACTTTACACAAATGAGTGTTGAGTTTTTGCTGTATAAGCCGCTGAATCTTGGAGATATTTGTTACTTCAGCATACCCAGTCTCTCTGATTGGCACAAGCCTTCATGCTACAGTCAATTACATTTTTTCTGTCTGAACATTTTTTTTCCTTTGACAGGAAAGACACCAACAGTCAAACTCCTCATTTCCCTCCAATCTCCACAAACAATACAACCTCCCAATTTTAGATTTACCTATGTATTGGTTTTTTTCTTCTAAAAATAATTCTTTTGCACTAAATTCCCCTTTGGGTGGTATGCAGTTCCTTTTATCAGAATAGTTTCACTGGGGCTGAGAGCTCCCTTAGTCCCTCCATCACTTATCCATGACAATGGACTCTCTGACACCTACACGTGTTATTCAAAATCTGGGTGTCACTAAACAGATTCAGCGGGTATAAAAAAGAAAACAGGGAGCACACTAAGTAGGGAGGGAAAAGTGGTAGGGGTCTGGGGGAGGAAATGAAGGGGGAGAGAATTAGGGAGGATTTCATCAAAACACGTTCTTTACATGTGTAAATATTAAACAAAATATTTTTGAAATAAAATATGGGTGTGTCAGGTTTTCTTTGTGAATTTTCCTTTAGCCTTCTATGCCAGGGCCTGTAATGCACTACAGCATATTTCCACAGTTGTCAGTGTTATTAAATGGCTTACTAACATGCCTGGCGCACATGAGGCCTGGGGTGTGATCTCCAGCTCCACAAAAGAATATAGAAAATAAAACATTCAAAAGTAAATTTCAGGGATCCAGTTGTGGTGGTCATGTCTGTAATCCCGAGTTGAAACCACCCAGGAGGCCGAGACAGGGAAATTGTAAATTTCAGGCCAACCTGGACTATATAACAGGGTCCTGCCCACCAAATGATCAAGTAAATAAATACTCCACTGAGGGGGAAATGCAAGTCCCTGGGTAGTTCCCAATTATTGTTCTTTTTCTTCAGTGTAGTTTACGGAGCCTTTGGGACCGATCATCAATGGAGAGCTGGCCTGGCAGGTGTCTCCTCTGGCTAAATTTGCCTCCCAACTTTCCTTTCAGCTCTGAGTTTCCAGTCGACTTCTTGGTCAGTCTCTTTAAAGCCTTCTTGGGCCGATCCCCTTTCAAAATGATTCAGTCGAGCTCTTCCCAGAGAATATTATGGTTACTGAAAATTGCCTTAAAAATTGACCTTGCTAGCTAAATGTCACCAGAAGAAATGATCAACTACTCTAAGCTGATTCACCGTCCCTGGCAGATGTACTCTGTGTTTCATGTGGCTTACACCCATCAATTCCCTACCAGTAGTCAAATCACTTCAATATCTGAGACCATGATCTGCAACTCACTCATCTTGAAGTGTTTGACCAGAATCGACATTGCTTAAAATTAGAAATTCTGCATATATTTTATTGAGATTTCCTCGGTGCCTAGGGTGGATGATCGCTAACATATGCTCTGAAATCTTTTCATGCCAAAATCATTATGGCCTTGTTCTTTAGCTTAGAAATGTGGATCCTAGAGACCCTTTCTCTGATGTGTCAGAGGTGCCAGGTTGCTTCTCGGGAGTCTCTCTGACCTTGCCCATAGTGTGTCTTGTATCCTACCTCTATGTAGCAATGGGTTTTGGTTACAGGTCTTACTATTCAAAAGGTCTTAATCCTGTATCTTAGCCCAGATTGTCTTTTATCTTAATTAAAAGCTCAAAATATCCACATTCAAATTCCTGCCGGAAATCACCATTTTGAACTCTCTGTTCTCCAATGCTTGTTAAAAGCCAGTTTCAGGAAGTAGTTATAGAGTCTGGCCTGAAAGGACAGACAGACGTTCTTCTAAGGCATTTTCAAGCTTTTCCTTCAGATTACACCAGGCCATGTGATTTTGTGGTGGTGTGCATGTATGTTTTGGCCTACACTGAAGGATTGTATGAAATTTGCTGTTCAGTTTATTGGGGGGGGGGGTGTTGAGAGACCATTCATTTCATGATTGTTTCTTCTAGATTAGGTCTCTGTGGGTATAAGGGGGACACAGGCTTCTCCTCAGGACTCAGTTTGCTCTGAGCCAGTGAAGAGGTAAGTTTTTAAATCTCAGTGTGACATCTTCATGCCAACTATCAGCACTTTAGAATTTGCATTTCTTGGTATCAATACTGCTATTTTCTACCTGTTTCCTTCTCATACGTTCCAACCTCTGTTTATTTTTACCTTTTATTTATATTTATTCTTAGAAATTGCTCTAAGCCCTTCGTAGAGCAAGGTTTGGTTATAAACAAAGTCAAATGGCCATCTCAACTCCAGGTTCACCTCTTCCTTAACCACGTGCTTCACTGGATTTCCTTAACCACTCTTTACCAAGGCTCACTAGACAATTAATGAGGATGATGGGGTAACATTGTTGGCCAAAATATTCTCTGTGCTAGATTACTGGCATGTATTATTTCACGTAATCTTTGTAGCGATCCCACAAAGCAGATATCATTTCCCCATAACCACAGAGGAAGATTCCACTGTTCCGTTACTCCTGTATCCTTCATGACTTTAAAGCCTGAACCATTGGCTGATGCTGCCAAATCCTGCTGGCCCCTCCCTGAATTGTAAGCTTTGCTTTGTATTGCTCTTTAGGATCAGATAATTCCTTCTGCTTTTTCTTTTTCTCAGCTTGCAGCATTGGCTGTGTAGGGTCTTGCTCTGAGGGCACTACTCCCTTTGTTCCCATTTCTCTTATCTCTTTGAGAACAAGACCTGATACCCACTGTATTTAGTTACTTTTCCATTGCTGTGAAGAGACACCATGACTAAGGCAGCTTATAAAAGAAAGCATCTAAAGGGGGGCTTGTTTACAGTTTCAGAGGGTGAATAGAGTCTATGACCATCATAGCTGGGAGCATGGCAGCAATCAGGCAGTCATGATGCTGGAGCAGTAGCTGAGAGTTTACATCGTATCTGTAAGTTGGATGCAGTGATGGAGAGCTGACTGGAATGGCATGGCTTTTGAAATCTCAAAGCCCACCCCAAGTGACATGCCTCTTCCAACAAGGCCATACCTCCTAATCCTTACCAAACAGTTCTACCAACTGGTAACCAAACATTCAAACATAGGAGCCTATGGCATCCATTTCTCATTCAAACCAGTGTTGTCTGCAGGTAAGATCAAACAAAGTGACCAGTGACTTCAAATTGATTTGTAGGGTCATCGGTTCCCTGCTAGTGCACATTGTGCTTGATGTGGGATGCTGTAACTGAATATGTATATGTATATATATATATATATATATATATATATCTTAATTCATACCACCCCAGGAGAAATTACGGTAATAGACAGCAGGGGTGGATGTGGAAATAGAGTAGTACAGATAAAAAAGATTAAGCTTGTCCCAGGGGTAGGCAATTACCTCCTTGTAAAGTATACTTGTAGACATTTCTCCCCTGAAAGAATGTTTGCCAAGGACAGATGGATGTATTAGGACATACCTTACAGGCCACCATTTGAGACTTTTTCCTAGGAACTTAAACTAGGGACAGTCAGGCATGGTTTGGTGAATTGGAAAACTCTGAAGTTAGGGGATTATTCTCCAGACTAATACCCTATCAACAGCCAGGTGTTGTAAGGAGTCCAGATGGTTTAGGAAGAATGACTGTGGATTATGGAAACTTTACATGGGGTGGTAGCCCCACTTCCATGCTGCTGTACCCAATATTTGCTACTTTGATCAGAAAAAAAAAATGATGCAGGTTGTGGCATCATGTCAAGCTGTATTGAAATTTGCTAACTTTTTCTCAGGTATTCCTTAGCTGCTCAGTCTCAAGACCAGTTGTGCTCAGTTGGAATGGATGGTAGTGGGTTCTCAGAGATCCTGCCAAACCTCTGTACAAAGGTTTCATGATTTAATGCTAGCCCTTGAATGACTTACAGATTTGAAAATTCATATGGAAAAAAACCAGTAAAAACTGCATTTAAAATGAATATACATGCAAAGGATCATCCCAGAAGCTGTAAGCTGTTGTATGAAAATCCTGGTGCTGGGCATCAGTTACCTCCCCATGAACTGGTGGCTAGGGAGGACTCTGAGGCCACCCATACAATAGGAACTATTGTCACTGCTGTTGGTTGCACATCAGAACTGGGCAGCAGAACCCACCAGTGACAATTGGACTAAGAGGTGAGTCTTTTTCTCCTACCCGATCACCCCAGCCTCTAGGCTTTGGGCCCAGGGGCACAACCCTGCACCCCTGCACCACCACCCACTGCAGACCCAGTTTCTGGCCAGCAGGCAGGTCTCCTGTAGGCAGGCCAGGCTACCCCCATCCCCCACCCTACTCCCCAAACCCCCCCACCCACCCTCTGAGACCACACTGCTCCCTGAGACGGAGCCAGCCAGCACTGATTGGACTAAAAGAGCCCACCAGCACTGATTGGACTAAGAGGAACAAGAGTGTCGATTGGACCACGAAAGGCCCCCTCAGACACAGACACCACTTGCACCGGAGTGGAGGAAGAGATGGATAGATGCCAGTACAAAAATACAGCCAGCAACATAAAGGCCAATATGGCACCACCAGAACCTAGTGGTTCTACATCAGCAAGACCTGAACATCCCAACGCAGAAGCAGCAGAAGAAATAGACCTTAAAAATTATTTTAATAGGATAGAGGACTTCAAAGAGGAAATGAAAAATTCCCTTGAAGAAATCAAGGAAAAGACAAACAGAAAATTGGAAGAAATCAATAAATCCATTAAAGAAAGCCAAGAAAAAGCAATTAAACAGGTGAAGGAAATAATTCAAGATTTGAAAACTGAAAAAGGGACAATAAAGAAGACACAAACTGAGGGAATGTTGGATATGAAAAATCTGAGTAAGCAAATAGGAACTATAGATGCAAGCATAACCAACAGAATGCAAGATATGGAAGAGAGAATGTCTGGCATTGAAGATATGATAGATGAAATAGATTCATCAGTTAAAGAAAACATTAAAGCCAACAAAGTCATAACATAAAACATCCAGGAAATCTGGGACACCATGAAAAGACCAAACCTGAGAATAATAGGGATAGAAGAAGGAGAAGAATACCAACTCAAAGGCAAAGAAAATATATTCAAAAAATCATAGAAGAAAACTTTCCCAACCTAAAGAAGGAAATGCTTCTTACAAAAGCTTACAGATCACCAAATAGGCTGGATCCAAAAAAAGTCCTCTTGCCACATAATAATCAAACCACTAAACACACAGAATGAAGAAAAAACATTAAGAGCTGCAAAGCTAAAAGGCCAAGTAGCACACAAAGGCAGACCCATCAGAATAGCACCTGACTTCTCAATGGAGATGCTGAAAGCCAGAAGGTCCTGGACAGACGTTATTCAGACACTAAGAAACCATGGATGCCAACCCAGACTACTATACCCAGCCAAAATCTAAATCACCATAGACGGAGTAAACAAAATATTCCCAGATAAAACCAGACTTAAACAACAACTGTCCACAAATCCAGGCTTACAGAGAGCATTAGAAGGAAAAATCTAACCTAAGGAAGCTAGATGCACTCATGAGAACACAGTTAATACATAATCCCACACCAACAAATACCAAAGAAAGAAAACACACAACACTACCATCAAAAAATAACAAGAATTAACAATCACTGGTCATTAATATCCCTTAATATCAATGGACTCAATTTGCCTATAAAAAGACACAGGCTAACAGAATGGATAAAAAAATGGAATCCATCCTTCTGTTGCATACAAGAAACACACCTCAATTTCAAAGACAGATAGTACCTCAGAGTAGAAGACTGGGGAAAAACTTTTCAATCAAACAAATTCAAGAAGCAAGCTGGTGTAGCTATCCTAATATCTAACGAAATAGACTTCAAACTATAATCAGTTAAAAGAGATTGGGAAAGACATTACATATGCATCATAGGAAAAATTCACCAAGATGAAGTCTCAGTTCTGAACATTTATGCCTCCCAAAAGAGGGCACCTACATTTATAAAAGAAACATTACTAAAGCTTAAGCTGCACATCAAACCCTACATGCTAGTAGTGGGAGACTTTAACACCCCACTCTCACCAATGGACAGGTCTGCCAGACAGAAACTTAACAGAGAAATAAAGGAATTAACATATGTTAAGACTCAAATGGACTTAATAGATATTAACAGAACATTCTACCCTAACAGAATAGATACTTAACAGAACATTCTACCCTAACACAAAAGAATATACATTCTTCTCAGCACCCCATGGAACCTTCTCTAAAATTGACCACATTCTCAATCACAAAGCAAATCTCAACAGATACAAAAAAATTGGAATAACCTTCTGTACTCTATGGGACCACCATGGTTTTAGCTAGATTTCAACAACAACAAAAATTACAGAAAACCTACAATCTCATGGAAACTGAATAATAATCAAATAAGTCACCACTGGGTCAAGGAATAAAGAAAGAAAGAAATTTAAGACTTCCTAAAATTCAATGAAAAGGAATGTACAACTTACCCAAACTTATGGGACACCATGAAAGACTTACTAAGAGGAAAATTCATAGCACTAAATGCCCACATAAAGAAGTTGGAGAAATCTCACACTGAGGACTTAACAGCACACTTGAAAGCTCTAGAAGAAAAAGAAGTAAACTCACTCAAGAGGAATAGACACCTGGAAATAATCAAATTGAGAGGTGAAATCAATAAAATAGAAACAAAGAGAACAATACAAATACAAACAAAGAGAACAAAATCAATGAAACAAAGAGTTGGTTCTTTGAGAAAATCAACAAAATAGACAAGCCCTTAGCCAAACTAACCAAAAGGCAGAGAGAGAGCATCCAAATTAACAAAATCAGAAATGAAAAGGGAGACATAACAACAGACAATGAGAAAATCCAGAGAATCATCAGGTCATCCTTCAAAAACTTGTACTCCACAAAACTGGAAAATCTAAAAGAAATGGACAATTTTCTGGATAGGTACCACATAATCAAAGTTAAATCAAGACCAGATAAACATTTTAAGTAGACCAATAACCCCTAAGGAAATAGAAACAGTCTTTAAAAGG
Organism: Peromyscus attwateri; assembly: GCA_902168425.1. Classification (NCBI taxonomy): domain Eukaryota; kingdom Metazoa; phylum Chordata; class Mammalia; order Rodentia; family Cricetidae; genus Peromyscus; species Peromyscus attwateri. The sequence continues at coordinate 1,807 of CABHPP010128352.1, read as the reverse complement.
CTCCCAACCAAAAAAAAGCCCAGGACCAGATGACTTCAGCCCAGAATTCTACCAGATTTTCAAAGAAAAGCTAATACCAATACTCTTCAAGTTGTTCCACACAATAGAAACAGAAGGAACATTACCAAACTCTTTATGAGGCTACAGTTACCCTGATACCCAAACCACACACAGAGAATTACAAACCAATCTCCCTCATGAACTTTGATGCAAAAATACTCAATAGAATGCTGGCAAACCAAATCCAAGAACACATCAAAAAACTTATCCACCATGACCAAGTAGGCTTCATCCCAGAGATGCAAGGATGGTTCAACATATGAAAATCTGTTAATGTAATATACCATATAAACAAACTGAAAGAAAAAAACCCACATAATCATCTCATTAGATGCTGAAAAAATCTTTGACAAAATCCAACACTCCCTCATGATAAAGGCCGTGGAGAGATCAGAAATACAATGAATATATCTAAACATAATAAAGGCAAATTATAGCAAGCCAACAGCCAACATCAAATTAAATGGAGAGAAACTGAAAGCAATTCCACTAAAATCAGGAACAAGACAAGGCGGTCCATTCTCCCCATATCTATTTAATATAGTACTCAAAATTCTAGCTAGAGCAATAAGACAACAAAAGGAGATCAAGGTGATACAAATTGGAAAGGAAGAAGTCAAATTTTTCCTATTTGCAGATGATATGATAGTATACATAAGTGACCCCAAAAACTCTACCAGAGAACTCCTACAGCTGACAAATACCTTCAGTAATGTGACAAGAGACAAGATTAACTCAAAAAAATCAGTAGCCCTCCTATATACAAATGATAAATGGGCTGAGAAAGAAGTCAAAGAAACATCACCCATTAAATAGCCACAAATAATGTAAAATACCTTGAGGTAACTCTAATTAAGCAAGTGAAAGACCTATATGACAAGAACTTTAAGTCTCTGAAGAAAGAAATTGAAGAAGATATTAGAAAATAGAAAGATCTCCCATGTTCATGGATAGGTAGGATTAACATAGTAAAAATGGCAATCTCACCAAAAGCAATCTACAGATTCATTGCAACCCCCATCAAAATCTCAACACAATTCTTCACAGACATGAAAAGAATAATACTCAACTTCATATGGAAAAACAAAAAACCCAGGATAGCTAAAACAATTCTATACAATAAAGAAACATCTGGAGGCATCACGATCCCAGACCTCAAGCTCTACTATAGAGCTATAGTAATAAAAACGGCTTGATATTAGCATAAAAACTGACATGTGGACCAATGGAATCAAATTGAAGACCCTGACATTAATCCACACACTAATGAACACTTGATTTTTGATAAAGAAGCCAAAACTGTACAATGGAAAAAGGAAAGCATCTTCAACAAATGGTGCTGGCATAACTGGATGGCAGCATATAGAAGATTGCAAATAAATCCATATCTATCTCCATGCACAAAACTCAAGCCCAAGTGGATCATAGACCTCAATATCAATTCAGTTACACTGACTTGATAGAAGAGAAAGTAGAAAGTAGTCTTGAATGCATTAGCACAGGAGATCACTTCCTAAATATAACACCAGTAGCACAGACACTGACAGCAACAATTAATAAATGGGACCTCTTGAAACTAAGAAACTTCTGTAAGGCAAAGGACATGGTCAATAAGACAAAATGATAGCCTGCAGAATGGGAAAAGATGTTCACCAACTCCACATCTGACAGAGGGATGATCTCCAAAATATATAAAGCAACTAAACATCAAAATACCTAACAATCTAATTAAAAAAGGGCTACATAG
>CABHPP010128351.1:80013-88270 GCA_902168425.1 Peromyscus attwateri | reverse complement strand
TGACGAACAAGATAGGCAGACAAAAAGGAAGAACCAGGGCCCTACAGATGGTCCAGGCAGACAAGAGTCCAGAGAGGGAGCCTCGAATATGCCAAAGACCGTACGGATGGGACAGGGACAATTCAACTGAGTCTCCCGATCCCCAGAGTTACAGATGGACCCCTCACAGGTGTCCAAACAGACAGACCCTTCACAGGCCTCCAATGATGGGGGGACCTGTGGGGACCCCGCGTCCTGATGAGGGGTTGGGACGTCTCCCAACTCCTCCAGGGTCACCTTACAGGCGTGTCCGCCAAGGTGAGAGCCTGTCAGATTCAGATTCAACTGCCGGCTTCGGATAAGAAAATGAAAGTAAAAGGAAAGCAAAGACAAGAAAATGGAGCGCTCTTACCGATCGGTGCAGATGGACCTCCAGAGCTCTTAGGGGTCCCGGCAGGGGGTCTCTGGGGATCCCGGACGAGCCCTCAAATGTTGTGCCCAGATCGTGACCCCCAGAGAGACCACCAAAGACGAGCATGCCAGAATGCAAAAGCAAGGTTTAATTGTGGATATCCAAAACAAGCCTAGGCAGGGACTTCATCCAATACATCCAATGCAGTGGAGGCTGGAGGAAGTGCCCACCTGTCTGCAAGCTCAGTTTTTAAAGGGAAAAATCACAAGGTTACATCATTTAGGGGTGCTAGTATGGGTACAATTCTGATTGGCTCACTTCTAGGGGCTTTCTAGAAATCATGGCTTAATCTTACTTCTAAGGGAGTGGTTGCCCACCACCATTTCTCATTGGCTGCCCCCAGATGGGGGCATCTGGTGATTACAGTCACTATGGAAACTAGGGTTGGGACATTCTATGTTAAACAGTTACCTAGGGGGCCAGGGAGTGGACATTCCACAGTCTGGCCGTCCGGCAGTCCTTACCTCCTGATTACCTTGTGACCCTGTACTTTTACACTTCCTGGTTTCTGGAATCTGGACTGACTTGTTTCAGTAACTAATGGCCTATTCCTAGAAGGAGAAACCTTAGGCCTTAGTTTTTGGGTGAAAGCATTTTGGTCTTATTTCTAAGATGGCTCATTTTGGTCTCACACTCTCAATAATAAGTACTCCTATCTCTGGTAAAAATACACTTTCTAATGATGCTGAGAGAGAAGATAATAGTAATCAAGTTGCTTCATACACAAAATGTCAAATGCTAATAAGTATAATGCAGAGAAAATAGAAATATGAAGGGAACCATGGATTTGGCTTGGTCTAGCTACCTTGAGAGGCATGCATCATAGGTTTTTCTGGTTATGTTTCTCTGTATGTTCCTTAGTAATCAAAGAAATGTGAAAGCTTGGCAGGACAATTGGTTTTAGACTCTAACCCTATATGCCCGCTATGACTTGAAAACTTCACTAAAAGTATATTGTTACTGATAGATTCACAACACGCCCCTCCCCCCATGGTTGGGCATGGTTGCTGGTTGTGCAAGCCCGGCAGACCTAGACACTTCCGCCTAGCCAGTTCTGGGTCAAAATAGTCATTTCCGGGTCAAAACGTCTCATGTGACCAGGACCCCGTGGCTTTGCATGGTTGCGTAAAGCGCACAATGCAACCATGTAATCTACGTGTATGCGTGGAGTAGCCACATGAACCAGTGTACACATGCACAACCCAGCCTTTATAAGCCTGTGCCATATTCCCGGCTTCTCTCTTTATGCACGTGTCTCTTCAACAGGCCTGAGAACACCTGTCTCTCTCTCTTATCTTAATAAAACTCTTGTTAGTGGATTCTGCCATGTTTCGTGACATTTTCTCGCATGGTAAGAGCGCCACCAAATAACTAACCATTACAATGAAATTTCAGTGGTTCAGAGTTTTAACATTAATAAATGGAATTCAGATAAACTGATAGAACACTGAATTTATGACTCACTATTCAGTCATAAATTCAAGATTTTATATTTCCTTTGGTTGTCTTCTAAGGATAGACTTAAAGATGTTTTTTATCAGGCTAACTCAAAGTCATAACTTTTGCTATGTCTCCAAGGTGTAAATTTGCTCCAGCTGTTTTACAGACACTTGTTGACTGCTTTTTCTACAAATTTGGATTTCAGTCCAATGAAAATGCTAATACATCTAGAACTTTTATCTTCAGCTGGAAACAGTTACAGAAGAGAATACATTGTTCCTGTCCCCTTAACAGGCTGAAAATGCTAAGTGAAAGGCAAAATACCTTTGGGGGAAAATATGTTGGTTATATAGCAATCATTCTGGGATAGTCCCACAAAAGTAAAACAAGACCTGTTGGATAGGGTGAAAAAGGTGACCTTATCTAAATTAACCCTAAAGACTGTCAAGGACTGAATGGCTCTCCTTCCCTTTGTCCTCCTCTGGGTCAGAAATACCCCTTACATGGAAAGTTTAACCCCTATGAGATAATGTTCTGGAGGCCGCCTCTAGTCTGCCCAAACTCAGGTCTGACTTAGTTCCTGAAATATCTAATTTTACCTTACTTTGGTCAGTACAGGAGTTACAAATGATTCAGGATGGACTGTCCCATTGTTCCACCACCTGCACAATCTACCATCTGTTAAAACTCATGACTACTGACCAGAGACCTGGTAGGGGTGAAATCCAGAGACAAAAGGAGACTCTGGGTCCCCACTGGAAAGGCCCCCACATTGTGATCCTGACTACTCCCACTACTATTGAAGTCAATGGCATCTGTTCCTGGATACATCACACCCACCTGAAACCTGTACCTGACCTGACACAGATGCTGGAAGAAGATGGACAATGCATCAGGACCCATGCAACCCAAGCTAAAATAAACTCAGTTAAATGAATAATTTTATGAACCCACTATAATCCATTGCATGCTTTGTTCAAGATTGCATAGGTGCTGCCTAACTCATGATTCTAAGGGCCAGTACAACCCCTTATTTGAGCCCCGAGATGAAGATTCATCTCATCAGCTATAAAGACAAAGGGGGAATGTTGGGAAACAGACAAAAAGCACCTTGTCCTAAGTACTGCCATTTTGACTTCAGACTCCGTTTTACCTGTAGGGTGAAACAAAGTTCAGGTTCCCAAGCCCTAGGGGAGCTGGGAACCTCCCAATAGCTGACCCACCTCCTCCTTAAACCATAGAAATTATTGTAATGCATCTTTAGTCCTCTAGAAACATGATGGCTGTTCCTAATAACAGAAAGAACAAATGAATTTGATTGGTTGGACTGAAAGGCTTGCATTGTATGTTATTGACAATGATGGAACATTCAAGGAAGCCCCTAATCTCTAAATCATGAATGGTGAAAATTGTAACTGTAACTAGGCAACAAATGTTTGTGATTTTTGTGCTTAAATACTTGCTTCAACTGATGTTTGGGGTCCCAGTCAGCTCCTGAGTTTGTTCTGTGGCCCTGATTGATCAGCCCCCTCCTCTTCCCCCCTCTTTTGTGCTGCCCTGAATTAATCTTGCCTTGCTGTAACCTCTTGTGTCTGCTTCAGTTGATTTGGAGCCTTGGACCACAACATCTCTCTCTATAGATAGAAAGGGCATTTATTAGAATGACTTACAGGCTGTGGTCCATTTAACCCAGCAAAGGCTGCATACAAAGGGAAGGACAAATTATCCAGTAGTTGTTCAGTGCATGAGACTGTATGCCTCAGCTGGTCTTTAGTATATGTCAGAATCCAGAAGAAGTAGGCTCTAATGCCAGGGAAGTAAAGGCTTGCTAGTGAGAGTAAAAGTAAGCAGGTAAAGAGAGAACAAGCTTCCTTCTCCCGTGCCTTTAATGTAGGCTGCCAGCAGAAGGTGTGTTCCAGATTAGAGGTGGATCTTCTCACCTCAAAAGATCTTGATTAAAGGTTTATCTTCCCACCTTTAAGATCTGGATTTTAAGTGGGTCTTCCCACTTTAAATGATTTAATTAAGAAAAAAATCCCTCACAGGTGTGCCCAGTCATTTGGGTTTTAGTCAATTCAAGATGTAGTCAAGTTGACAAGCAAGAATAGCAATCACATTGGGAGATATCCATGAGCAGTGTTTGTTGATTCCTGTTATGTTGTTGTTGTTGTTGTTGTTGTTGGTGGTGGTGGTGGTGGTGGTGTGTGTGTGTACTTCCCTTCTTTTGGGATTATTTAGTCCCTGTATTTTCTTGGGTAACTCCTTTTGGTTGATGTTTTCCTTCCAATGCTTTCTGTAGGGGTGGATTTATAGATAGATATTGCTTAAATTTGGTTTTATCATGGAATGTCTTATTTTCTCTTATTCTGATTGAAATTTTTGCTGAGTGTAGTAGTCTGGGCTGGCATCTGTGGTCTCTTAGAGTCTGCAGAATACCTGTTCAGGCCCTTCTGGCTTTCAGAGTCTCCATTGAGAAGCTGGGTGTAACTTTAAAAGGTCTGTCTTTATTTGTGACTTGGCCTTTTTCCCTCAAAACTTTTAATGTTTTTTTTTCTTTGCTCTGTACATTTAGTGTTTTGACTGTTATATGCTAAGGGGACTTTCTTTTCTGGTCCTGCCTATTTGGTGTTCTGTATGCTTCTTGTACCTTGATAGGCATCTCCTTCTTTAGGTTAGAGAAATTTTCTTCTATGATTTTATTGAAAATATTTTTCTTTGATTTGGGGGTTCTTCTCTTTCCTGTATTCCTAGTATATATACTGAGATTTATTTTTTCATAGTGTCCCCAATTTCCTGGATGTTTTGGGCCATGAGCTTTTTGGATTTAAAATTTTCTTTCTTTCTTTCTTTCTTTCTTTCTTTCTTTCTTTCTTTCTTTCTTCCTTCCTTCCTTCCTTCCTTCCTTCCTTCCTTTCTTTCTTTCTTCCTCTCTTTCTTTTTGAGAAGATAAATTTGTAATTATATTTATGTACAGAAAACTTAGCAGTGTACATTTAACCCAATTTAGTGGTGAGTTCTTTGGCCTTTGCCTTTTCCAGCTTGGCAATTTGAGCCATTGATTTAGGACCCAGGACGTTGCCTCACCAGTAGTGGCAGATCTGAAATGACTCATCATATCTGTCATTGTAACTGGTCCTAACAGCTTTCACCACCTTAGCCAGAGCACCCTTGTCTTCCAAGTTAACCTGTGTGAAGGCAACAGTGGTGCACGTCATCCTGTGGACCAGCCGCCCCAGCCTGGCCTTTCCCTTGATGATACAGTAGGGAACCCCCATCTTTTGACACAGGGCAGGCAGGAAGACCACCAGCTCAATGGGGTCTACATCGTGAGCAATCACCACCAGCTGAGCCTTCTTGTTCTCCACCAAGGTGGTGACTGTATTGACCCTTGGTTGAAGGATAGGCAGTCTCTTAGTTGAGACATCCCATTTGCCAGCAACTGTCTTCTCAGCACAGGCCAACAGCTTTTGCTTCTTCTCCTGCTTTGTCTCTGGCCTGTACTTGTGAGCAAGCTTAAGCAGCTGGGTAGCTGTTTGCCGGTCCAGGGCCTGTGTGAACTGATTAATGGCAGGAAGTACTTTGAGCCACTTATAGAAAATGGCCCTTTGCCCTGCAGCCTAATGTAGTGGGGCCATTTGATGAAGCATGTGAGATCTCTTTTGGGCTGGATGTCAAGGATTCACCACCTTTTTGGACTTCTGTTTCTTCACAACCGGGGCCTGGGGCCACCTTCTTCCCCTTGGCCTTCTTCCCCTCGGATGTCTTGCTCAGCTGGAGGAGAGAGCTGGATTTAACATTTTCTTTGACTGAAGTTTCCATTTCTTCTGTCATGTCTTCTGTGCCTGAGATTCTCTCTTCCATCTCTTGTATTCTGTTTGCCTTAGAGGTTCCTCTTGAGTTCTTAAATTTTCCATTTGTAGATTTCCCTCACTTGGCATTTTCTTTATTGATTTCATTTCCACTTTCCGGTCTTGAATTGTTTTATTCATTTCCTTCCATTGTTTGTGTTTTCATTAGGTTTTTTTTTCTTTTTTTTTTTTTTTTTTTTTTTGTGGCGCTCTTACCCTGCGAGGAAAAGTCCGAAACATGACAGAATCCACTAACAAGAGTTTTATTAAGATAAGGGAGAGGGACAGATGTGCACAGGCCTGTGGAAAGACACGTGAGTGAAGTGGGGCCAGGGAATCATGGCACCAGTTTATAAAGGCTGGACTGCACCTGTGCACACAGGCCCATGTGGCTATTCTATGCATGTGCATAGATCACATGGTTGCATTGTGCACTTTACTCAACCGCGCAAAGTCATGGTCCTGGGTCTGCTGTGGGATGTTCTGTATGGCAAATGTGTTGCTAATAAAACACTGATTGGCCAGTGGCTAGGCAGGAAGTATAGGTGGGACTAACAGAGAGGAGAAAAGAACAGGAAGGTGGAGGGAGACACTGCCAGCCACTGCCAGGACAAGCGGCATGTAAAGATGCCAGTAAGCCACGAGCCATGTGGCAAGGTATAGATTTATAGAAATGGATCAATTTAAGGTATAAGGACAGTTAGCAAGAAGCCTGCCACGGCCATACAGTTTGTAAGCAATATAAGTCTCTGTGTTTACTTGGTTGGGTCTGAGAGGCTGTGGGACTGGCAGGTGAAAGAGATTTATCCTGACCGTGGGCCAGGCAGGAAAACTCTAGCCACATGGGTCACTCGAGACATTTGACCTGGAAATGACTAGGCGGAAGTGACTAGGTCCCGCTGGGCATACACGACCATGCCCAACCGTGGGGCCGTGTTGTGAATTCATATCAGTTTATTCATTTCCCTTTTAAGGACTTCTGTCATGTTCACAAGGTTTTAAGGTCCTTTTCTTGTTCTTCAGCTCTTTTGCAGTACTCAGGGACTTCTTTAGTGGTGTTGCTGGGATCTAGTGGAGATATACTGTCCTGACTGTATTGATTGTGTTTTTATGTTAGCATCAAGGCATCTGGGCTTAGGAAGATTGGGATTCTAGGTGCTGATATCTGGTCTTGCCTTTGTTGGGTGAGTGTTTTGTTCCTTAGTTTCTGTTGCCCTCTCTGGTTCTTAGGAGAGTGTGGTGGCTGTGTGTTACCTGATAAGAAATTCTTCTTGGGTCCTGATAGGTGTGGCCACTAGAGGTTCCAGGTAAAATGTGTTTTTGGGTCTTAGGAACTGACTTAGGAATGGGGATGGGATTGGAGAGGGGTGACTGAGAAGGTCCACAGGAAGAACGAAAGCAGTGTGTTCTTCCAGGATTTGCTTAGTGCCTGGGAATTGGGGCAGAGAGTTAGGGGAGGCCACAGCAGAAGGTCTGCTACAGAGCTGGGGATGAGACTGGGGGATTGGACTTGGGGGAGCCGAGGGAGAGGTGAAGATCTGTAGTTAGCCTACTTGCTTTTCTGGCCGAATGGCCTCAGTGTTCCCAGACAATGCCTGCTAATGTTGAGAACTGGGATAAAGTAATGCATGGGGGGTGGGGGTCGGGGGGTGGGGGGAGGGCAGTTAGGTGGGAGGAAGATATGTGAGATTTGCTGGAGACGGGCAAATGGGGAAGGTGGCTGCATTTGGAGGTCTGCTACAGGGTGGGGGATGAGACTGGGGGATTGGACTTGGAGGAGCTGAGGGAGAGCTGAAGATCTGCAGTTAGCCTACGTGCTTCTCTGGTCAGAGTGTAGGTTCTTACGTTTTAAAAAGGTTTGTTTTTGTTTATGTGTCTGGGTGAGTATAAGCCACATGTGTGTGGGTCTGCAGAAGCCTGCGGAGGGCACTGGCTCCTCTAGCATTGGAGTTAGAGGTGGTCACAATCTGCCTGCACTGTCTTTCTGTTTCTCTGGGCTTTTTATCTGCCCTGCCATCTTTTGTGTTGGTTCGTTTCAAATTTCTTACTAGGGTTCTTCCCTCGGAATATTGTGTTCTTTGTTACCCTAACTCGTCTCACTCACAGAATTGTACCGTACAATCTACCATCTTACCCCAGGAAGTCCAATATGTATATCATCTTAATAGGTTAAGATATCACACTCAGCAAAATTAACAATAATTAAAATAAATAATGCTTAGTTTTTAAATACCCAGACCATATTAATTTTTTCCAAGTATTTCTAAAAAAAAAAGTATGTGGAAGTAATTTTACAAAAAAATTCCACGTATTGCAGGTACTGACTTTTCTCTTGTCTTTTATTCTATCACTGTCACATCTTCTGTTAATATTTTCTCTCTCTCCTTTTCTTATTTCTGGATAGGATCTTACTGTGTAGTCCAGGGGGCCCTGAACTGACAATCCTCTTTCCTTGGCTTCCAGAGTGCTGGTGTCACAGGCAAGTGCCACCATGCCCAACAGTGCTTCTTCTTTGCTG
>CABHPP010128351.1:36298-71750 GCA_902168425.1 Peromyscus attwateri | reverse complement strand
ACACACACACACACACACACACACACACACACACACACACACACACATTGTGAACTGATCATATCCAGCTATAGTATATCTGGAGCCAAAGGTGGTGGCATATACCTATGATCTTGGCATTTGGGTGATTGAGATGAATTAAGGAAAGGAGGGTTAGGAGTTCAAGACCAGCCTGAGCTATAGACAGAAACACTGTTTTATGCTGCCCTCCTGAGACTGCTCTGGCTATTTGAAGTCTTTGAATTTCCATTGATGTTTTTGCTTTTTTTTTTTTCTAGTTCTGTGAAGAATGTCATTGCTATATTGATGGCATTGCATCAAATCTAGGTCAATTTGAGAGGATGGCCATTTCTTATAACATTCTTTCAATTCTATTTCTTTTGATAGAATTTTGTGATTGTCATTGTGAGATCTTTTACTTCTTTGGTTTGTTAAATTTATTTCTAGGTACTTTATTACTCTTTTGGCAATTCTTGTGAATTGACTGCATTCATGAGTTCTTTCTCATAGAATTTGTTACTGGAATATAAAAAAGCTACTGATTTTTGTATTCTGGTACTCCACTGAACTAATTTATCAATCCCAATAGTCTCTTGCTAGAGTCTTTAGTTTTTTTTGCATGGTATCCTACAATTGATTGCTTTGGCTAAAACTTCTAGGACTATATTGGAGAATAGCCACGAGAGTAGAATGTCTTGTTTTGTTATAAGAAATGCTTCTAATCTCTTATCACCTTGGAAACTGTGGGCTTGTCTGTGTTTGCTGTTGTCCTGAGTGCAATTACAATCTATTTTCTTCTGGTTTAACACTTTACTTTCTAACTTTAATTGCATTGAAGAGATTATCAATGAATATTAGTCATTTTTATTGTTGTCATGTTCATATTAAAGCTGTTAAATATCTCTAAATCATGGAGCCCTTGATTACCAATGAGCTATGTGTAGGCTGTACAGTGAGATGTGTGTAGGAAGTACAACTTTAAAGAAAATTATGTTGTTATTTAAAGATATTTCTGATTTTATTTTTAATCATTGTTTTATTGCATTTTGAATATTTTATTTTGTTATTTCGGCAATCCCTGCAAGGGAGGAAAGATTTCTTTTTCTGATTCCTCTGAACTAGATTTATAGCCAAGTCCCCTATATCAAAAGAAGACTAACAAGAGAAAAGTACACAATTTTATTTAATAGAACCTTTTTATGTGGGTTGTACATGGTACTGAGAATCAAACTTCAGGCCTTGTGTATTCTAATCATGAGTTATACCAACGAGTAACATTTCCAGACCTACCTAATATGCTTTGTGTAACTCTGGATCTTTTATAATGAAATACAGACCCAAAGAATAAGTGAACTTGTGTGTCTTTATAGTTAGGTTTGATGGAGAGGGGACAGTTATAGAGACATATGATTTGATGGAGAGGGGATAGTTATGGAAACATGTGATTGGACAAAGAGTAATATTAACAAACTGGAGGAAATTTAGCAGGAACTGTGGTTCAGATTTCTCTCTGTGACCCTGTTTCTTCAGAGGTAAGAACCTTCCCTTCCTTGGGGATTGCAGAGATGGCTCAGGGGTTAAGAGCACTGGCTGTCTTCCAAAGGACCCGAGGCTTGATTCCCAGCACCCATGTGGCAGCTCACAACTGTCTGTAACTCTGGTTCCAGGGGATCTGATGCCATCTTCTGACTTTCAGGGGCACCAGGCACTCCCATGATGCATGTACATACATGCAGGCAACACCCCCCCCCAAAATAAAAAGGAAATAAAAAAGAATTGTTCCTTCTTCTGTGCATAGAGGGTATTTCTCCAGTTAGAGTATTATGCTCTGCCTCAGGGGACCATGCCTAGGGTAGGTGAGAGTGACTTCATGAACTCGCTTTTACGTTTTAATACTGAGGTACCATATCTTGGGTATGCATACACTGAACCTCGTCTCCCTATGATATCAGTTTGAACCTAGTCCTAGTTATTTAGGTATAATTTTATATGTAGCTATTTATATCAATATAAAAATCTATAAATATAGATATAAGCAATATGCAAACATTCTAGTACATATCTATAAAAGAACTTTTTGAAAGGCAACTATGACATCAAATATTCAAGCAAATTTTATTATCATTGTATTTTTGTAATTGGTCTATCTGCATTGTTGGGGTCCAGCTTTGACCTGTCAAAGGGTTCTTGGAGGGAGAAATGAGGAATTGAGAAATAATAGGAAGAAATATAGACGTAGATGGAGAGAAAGACAGAGACGCAGGATAGCTTCAGGAGGGCCTTGGGTCAATACCCAGTCATCCCGAGTTTATTCATGGGCTTTTTATACACCAGCGAGGGGAGGGGCAAAAGACCTCCCCCTTCCAAGGTCGAGGTATAAAGTATCAACAAGTGTAGACCCTTCAAAACACCTGGTAACCATGCCTTTGGTCAAATCATTTGATTATGCAGCCCTGCTGGATAAAGCAAGCTCAGACTTTCTGACCTTGAGTAAGGCCTTACTAGGGAGCCTTTGTGGCCCCCCACACTGCATCAGGACTTTTTGAAAGAAGGTTTTTTTAATTTTTAATTTTTTTAATTAAGAAAATTTCTATTCATTTTACATATCAACCTCAGATTCCCCTGTCCTCCTTCCTCCCACCCCCAGGCTTCCCCCCCACCCCCCCCCCCCATTCCCACCTCCTCCAAGGCAAGGCCTCCCATGGAGAGTCAGCAGAGCCTGGTACATTCGGTTGAGGCAGGTCCAGCCCCCTCCTCCCTGCACCAAGGCCATGCAAAGCGTCTCAGCATAGGCACTAGGCTCTAAAAAGCCAGCTCATGCACTAGGGACAGGTCCTGGTCCCACTGCCTGGGGGCCTCCTAAACAGTTCAAGCTAAACAACTGTCTCGCTTAGCCAGAGGGACTGATCCAGTACCATGGGGGCTCCTCAGCTATTGGTCCACAGTTCATGTGTTTCCACTAGTTTGGCTAGTTGTCTCTGTACTTTTTCCAATCATGGTCTCAATATCTCTTGCTCATAGAATCCCTCCTCTCTCTCGTTGATTGGACTCCTGGAGCTCTGCCTGGGACCTGGCCATGGATCTCTGCATCTGGTTCCATCAGTCACTGGATGAGGGTTCTATGATGACAGTTAGGGTATTCAGTCATCCGATCATCAGAGTAGGTCAGCTCAGGCACCCTCTCGACCATTGCCAGTAGTCTATAGTGGAGTCATCTTTGTGGATTCCTGGGGACCTCCCTAGCACTCTGCTTCTCCTTATTCCCACTGTGTCTTCATTTATCATGGTATCTCTTTCCTTGTTCTCCCACTCTGTTCCTGATCCAGCTCGAACCTCCCCCTCCCCTAAGCTCTCTTTCCCCTGATCCTTGCCCTCCATTACCCCCTTCACCCCCAGTTTGCTCCTGTAGATCTCATCCATTTCTCCATTGCTGGGTGATCCCTGTGTCTTTCCTAGGGTCCTCCTTACTAGCTAGTGTCCCTGGAGTTGTGGGTTGCAGTCTGGTTATCCTTTGCTTTACATCTAGTATCCACTTCTGAGTGAGTACATACCATGTTTGTCTTTCTGAGTCTGGGTTACCTCACTCAGGATGATATTTTCTAGTTACATCCATTTGCCTGCAAACCTCATGATGTTATTGTTTTTCTCTGCTGAGTACTCCATTGTGTATATGTACCACATTTTCTTAATCCATTCTTCAGCTGAAGGACATCTAGGTTGTTTCCAGGTTCTGGCTATTACAAATAATGCTGCTATGAACATAGTTGAGCATGTGTCCTTGTGGTATGATTGAGCATTCCTTGGTTATATGACCAAGAGTTTTATAGCTGGGTCTTGAGGAAGATTGATTCCCAATTTTCTGAGAAACCACCATACTGAGTTTTGATGAACAATTATTAATTTACATAGTTTCATTATAATATTTTTATACTTGTATATAATATATTTTAAGCATACTCACCTCTATTATACCCCCCTTTTTAGGATTCTTTATTTATTTTTAAAATTTATTTATTTATTTATTTTACATTTCAACCACAATTTCTCCCCCCTCATCTCCTCCCAGGCCCTCCTCCCCAACTTCCTCTCTGTTCCCACCCCCCAATCCACTTCTCCTCCATTTAGGAAAGGATAGGTCTTCCGTGAATATCAACAAAACATGGTATATCAAGTTGCAGTAAGACTAAGCACCTTCCCATGTATGAAGGCTGGACAAGGTGACCCAGTATGAGGGGCAGGGTCCCAAAAGTCAGTAAAAGAATCAGAGGCGCTCCTATTCCCACTGTCTCACAAGAGTCCCACAAGAGGACCAAACTACACAACTGTAACATATATTCAGAGGGCCTAGGTCAGTCCCATGCAGGCTCCCTGGTTATAGGTCCAGTCTCTGTGAGCACCTGTGAGCACAGGTTAGTTATTCTGTGAGTTTTCTTGTGGTGTCCTTGACCCCTCTGGTTCATACAGTCCTTTATCCCCCTCTTCTGCAGGCTTTCCCAAATTCCTGCCAATGTTTGGTTGTGAGTCTACATGTGTTTCCATCATTTGCTAGATGAAGCCTCTCTGATGACAATTGGGCTAGGCTCCAATCTGGTCACAGGAGGTGGCCAGTTCAGGCTACATATCCACTGTTGCTAGGAGTCTTAGCTGGGGTCATCCTTGTAGATTCTGGGAGATTTCCTTGTGCCAGGTTTTTACCTGACCCCAAAATGCACCCCTTTCCAGTAGTCTCTTTCAGCACCCTCTCTCTCTGCCCCCTCCCATCCTTCATGTTCTCATCTTCACCTGTCTTCACTCCACTCAAAAGATCTCTTCTATTTGCCCTTCCTAGGGAGATCTGGGAATCCCCACATGAACCCTCCTTGTTACCACTCTCTCTGGGTCTGTGGACTGTAGCATAGTTATCCTTTATTTTATAGCTAATGTCTACTTATGAGTGAGTACATACCATTTTTGTCTTTCTCGGTCTAGATTACCTCACTCAGGATTTTTTTTTTTTCATTTTCTAGTTCCATCCATTTGCCTTCAAATTTCCTGGTTTTCTTGTTTTAACAGCTGAATAATACTCCATTGTGTAAAAGTACCACATTTTCTTTATCCATTCCTCAGCTGAGGGGCACCTAGGTTGTTTCCAGTTTCTGGCTATTATGAATAAAGCTGCTATGAACATAATTGAGCAAATGTCCTTGTGGTAGGCTAGAGCATCCCTGGGTATGTGCCCAGGAGGGGTATAACTGGGTCCTGAGGTAGATTGATTCCCAATTTTCTGAGAAACCTCCATA
The DNA here is from genome assembly GCA_902168425.1 of Peromyscus attwateri. Taxonomy (NCBI): domain Eukaryota; kingdom Metazoa; phylum Chordata; class Mammalia; order Rodentia; family Cricetidae; genus Peromyscus; species Peromyscus attwateri. Next base: position 66,471 of record CABHPP010128351.1, on the reverse strand, counting down.
TTGATTCCAAAGTGGCTGTACAAATTTGCAGTCCCACCAGCAATGGGGGAGAGTTTGTTCCTCTTGCTCCACATCCTTGCCGGCATGAGTTGTCGCTTGTGTTTTTGGTCTTTGTCATTCTGACAGGTGTAAGATGGAATCTCAGAGGCCATTGATTTTGATTTACATTTCCCTGTTGGCTAAGGGAACATCTTCTTAAGTGTTTTTCAGCTATTTGAGATTCTTCTGTTGAGAACTCTCTGTTTAAATCTGTACCCCATTTTTAATTGGATTATTCGGTTTGTTGACATCTAGTTTCTTGAGCTCTTTATGTATTTTGAAACCAGCCCTCTGTTGGATGTGGGGTTGTTGAAGATCTTTTCCCATTCTGTGGGCTGCAGTTTTGTCCTATTGACAGTGTCCTTTGCCTTACAGAAGCTTTTCAGTTTCATGAGGTCCCATTTATTAATTGTCAATCTTTGTGCCTGTGCTATTGGTGTTCTATTCAGGAAATTGTCTCCTGTGGCAATATGTTCGAGATTATTTCCCACTTTCTCTTCTGTCAGGTTCAGTGTATCTGGTTTTATGTTGAGGTCTTTGATCTACTTGGACTTGAGTTTTGTGCAGGGTGGTAGATATGGATCAATGTGCATTCTTCTACATGCTGACATCCAGTAAGACCAGCACCATTTGTTAAAGATGCTTTCTTTTTTCCATTGTATAGTTTTGGCTTCTTTGTTAAAAATCAGGTGTTTGTAGGTGTGTGAATTTACATCTGCATCTTTGATTTGATTCCATTGATCAACCTGTCTGTTTTTATGCCAATACCAAGCTGTTTTTATTACTATATCTCTACAGTAGAGCTTGAAATCAGGGTTGGTGATACTTCTGGAAGTTCTTTCATTGTACAGGATTGTTTTAGCTATCCCACGATTTTTTGTTTTTCTATATGAAGCTGAGTATTGTTCTTTCAAAGTTTGTAAAGAATTGTGTTGGGGTTTTAATGGGGATTGCATTGAATCCATACATTGCTTTCAGTAAGATGGCCATTTTTACTATGTTAATCCTACTGATCCATAAGCATTGGAGAGCTTTCCATCTTCTGATATTTTCTTCAAAGATTTGAAGTTCTTGTCGTACAGGTCTTTCACTTGTTTGACTAGAGTTAATGCATCAGAATTTTCAGAAAGAAGTTTTATTAGCATATATTAATTTACATAATAATGTTTCATTATATTTTCGTACATGCATATAATATATTTTGATCATACTCACCCCCATTACTTTTTCTTATCCCCTTCCCTAACTCACCTAACCTCTTTCCAAGTAGTCCCTAGTTTCATTTTTTTTTTTTTGTAAACTAGTGAGTTTGGTTAGGGTTACTTACAGGAACATGCATGAGGGGTTATTTATAGAAACATGCAAAATTTACCAGTGGCTGTACAAATGAAGACAATGTCTCTCCCTCCCTCAGCAAGCATTAACTTCCTATAGATTTTTAGGGAGGAGAATCAGGGCCTTGTGACTAAGTTCCACTCTATGGTGGAACATTGATGGGACTGACCTTGTGCAAGTCTTGTGAAGTAGTCTCAGCTGATGAGAGTTCAAAAGGGCAAACTATGTCATGCCTGAAAGACAGGGCTCCACATCACTCTACCTGTTTTTCTTCCACTTACATCATTTGTACCACCTCTTCTACAATGTTCTCTGAGCCTTGGGAGAAGTGATACCGAAGTCCCACTGAAGATTCAATGGTCACTTATTCTCAGTCTTTGCACCCGCTATAAAAATAAGCTTCTTTAACCAAAGCTCACAGCAGCGCTAATCTATGAACCTAAACATAAATACTTAGAAGGCAATTTGACAGGTACACTATGCCCATTTAGGAAGCAACACTAGAAGCTTCTCCACCAGGGCCCATGACCTATCCAGCTTCAGGATTTTGATAAAATTGATAGGACTAGGCATGAATTCCTTCCTCTGGAGTGGACTCAAATCCAAACAGAAAGTGGTTGGTTACCCCCAACAGTTGTGCCACTATTTCACCAGTAGGCACACCTTGCCTAGAAGATTAGTGGTGTAGCAATGTGGGGGGGGGTCACAACTGAATAAGATTATTGATGACAGTTCTCTTCCAGTAGCCTGCATAGCTCCTTATGTCAGGAAAACTAGCTAGCAATAAGAAGCTTCCAGCTAGTTTCAGCTTGATTTGTTTATATTCTACAACAAGCATAAGGTGCTTTCAGCAATAACTCTCACCATCTAGTTCTGGTGAATAAGCAATCAGGATCTTTGAGAGGTCCCTATGTTTCTATTGTTGCCTTACTTCCTTAACAATTTTAATCTACAGGCTTTTTCTAATGCTTTTTGTTTTGCCTTGGTACTTATATTAGTCAGAGTTCTCTAGAGGAATAGGACTGATTAAATAACAGATTGGTGTATAGGCTGTGGTCCAGCTAATCCAACAATGGCTGCCTACCAATCAAAAGGCCAAGAATCCAGTAGCTGTTTAGTTCATGAGGCTGGATGTCTCAGCTGGTCTTTAGTATACATCAAAATACTGAAGAAGTAGGCTCTCATATCAGTGATGGAATAAACTTGCCAGGGAGAGTGAGGACAAGTGAGCAAAGAGCAAGCTTCCTTCTTCCATGTCTTTCATACAAGCAGCCATCAAAAGATGTGGCCCAGGCCATGCAGTGGTGGGGCAGAGGCAGGTGGATCTCTGAGTTTGAGGCCAGCCTGGTCTACAGAGTGAGTTCCAGGAAGTGAAGGCTACATAGAGAAACCCTGTCTTGAAAAAAAAGAAAAAGAAAAAAAAAAGAAGAGAAAAGAAAAAGATGTGGTTCAGATCTTCCCACCTCAAAAGATCCAGATTTAGGGTAGATCTTCCCATCTGAAATGATTCAATGAGGAAAAATCCCTCACAGGTTGGGTTTTAGTTAATTCCAGATTAGTCAAATTGACAATCAAGAATAGCCATCACAGTATTTTTATTTGTTGAAGAAACTAGATGCTTTCCCAAGAGAGTTTCCTACAGTCTCACTTTTGCCTATCACTTTCCTGGTATAGTCAACACATTTCTCTACTGTTTGTATTTCTGTCGTGTAGCTAGATCTAAGGTTAGTCTTGACTTTAGGACAGAAATGACTCACAGATGGTGATGTGACATAAAAGACTCAGTGCTCTTCCTTTTGGCCACACAAACAGCCTTGACCATGATGTCAACCCACTAGTTCATGGGGATTTCCAAAATGGTGATATTCCAATTCCACCACAGCTTCTGATAGCCTAGGTAGAACCTCTCTCTGAAAAAGAAACTTCTCTCAACATTTAGTTACCTTGCAGTGTAGTGGGCACAGGAAAGGCTAGCACTTTTAAACACAAATTTATAGTGCTTTAGAGAAGGAGTCATAGATTCATTCATACTAAAATTAAACAAATGACTAATAACTGTACAGTGTGACTATTGTAGAGGTTTTTTTTGTTTATATCAATGTCTTAATTAGGACACATGAGGATTTTTGGGTAAGAATAGCATTCACACACACTTACCTTATGTGCACTTATAATGCCTACAACAACTTCATGTGTAGGGGGCTGTCTTAATTAGGGTTACTATTTCTGTGATGAAACACCATAACCAAAAACAACTTGGGGAGGAAAGGGTTTATTTAGCTTATGTATCCTGAATTACAGTTCATGAGGGAAGCCAAGGAAGGAACTCAAATTGGGCAGGAACCTGGAGGCAGGAGCTGATACAGAGGCCATGGAGGAGTGCTTGCTCCTTTTAGCTTGCTCAGTCTGCTTTCTTACGGCGTCCAGGACCACCAGCCCAGGGGTGGCATTGCCCACAACAGGCTGGGCCATCCTGCATCAGTCAATCACTGACTAAGAAAGTGCCCAGTAGGCTTGTTTACAGGCCGGTCTGATGGAGGCAATTTCTCAATGTTCCCTCCTCTCAGATGACTCTAGTGTCAAGTTGACATAACACTGGACAGCATAGGGTTCTGTCATTCCCACTTTACAGACAGGAAAAAAGCCCAAGTTGTTCAATAACCTGCCATCTAGAATGTGACAGAAACAGAACTCAGGTTTCAGTATAACCAAGGGCTCCAGGAGTCAGAGGCTTTGGATGTGGATATGACATGAGCTTTAAAGCCAAATGCCCTGCTTTGGAGTCACATTTGGTTCTGCTTTTCTGATGAACTTTCAGGCAACTTGAGCAAGGAAAACAGAGTTTGAAGGTTCCCCAAATGGGAAGCCCTCTCGGAGAAGCCTAATTACGCAGTCTGGAATTGTCCACTAAGCCAGTTTGTCACTAGAGCTGGGCAATGGTGCTGGCGCATGCCTTTCATCCCAGCACTCGGGAGGCAGAGGCAGGCAGATCTCTGTGAGTTCGAGGCCAGCCTGGTCTACAGAGTGAGTTCCAGGACAGCTAGGGTTACACAGAGAAACTGTGTCTCAAAAAACAAACAAACAAACAAACAAAGTAAAGTTTTTTATATTGAAGAGGTTTTTTTTGTTGCCATAGCAACAAAGATGTTTTGCCACAGCCAGCTTCTGAGAACTTTTCCAGCCCCCTCCTCCATTCATCTCCTTTTCTGGTATCCCCTTACGACCTACAATCCTGTTTCTTATTCCTGTCAAGCTCCTTTTTGTTTCAGGGTTGTAATTACTCTTCATCCTCTTGTGAAAGAATGAAATTACAACACTTTTGCTCAAGGAGTTTTCTTTTCTATTTTAGCTTTTAATTTTTTTCTTTTCCCCTGATTTTCTGATGTAGCTAGAGTTTTCCTGCCTGGCCCACAGTCAGGACAAATCTCTGTCACCGGCCAGTCCCACAGCTGCTCAGACCCAACCAAGTAAACACAGAGACTTATATTGCTTACAAACTGTATGGCCATGGCAAGCTTCTTGCTAACTGTTCTTATAGCTTAAATTAATCCATTTTTATAAATCTATACCTTGCCACATGGCTCGTGGCTTACCAGCATCTTCACATGCTGCTTGTCATGGAGGCAGCTGGCAGTGTCTCTTCCCACTTTCCTGTTCTCTCAATTCTCCTCTCTGTTAGTCCCGCCTATACTTCCTGCCTGGCCACTGGCCAATCAGTGTTTTATTTATTGATCAATCAGAGCATTTGACATATAGACCATCCCACAGCATTCTGAGGCTATAAAGTCTTGGCTGACACATTATTCCCTGCATAGCCTAGGCTGTCCTTGCCCTAATGACAATCTTTCTCCTGCTTGGGCTTCTTGAGTGCCAGGATTACAGAGCTTCACCACCAGACCAGGCTGGCTTGGAACTCACAGATATCCTCCTGCCTCTGCCTTCTGAGTGCTGGGAATAAAGGTGAGCACCACCACACCCTGCTATTTTTCTTTTTTTATATTTTTGTGTTACTGAGATCAGTCCTTGCTAATGGTGTACCCATATACTACCACTGTGCCGCTCCCCATGCCAGCCCTGGCTTTCCTTTTGATGGTAGAATCAGGAATCGTTCAATTCTGTAACATAGAGTAAGTGCCCTAAGCAGGAGAGGCTGGTTTTAGAAACAGAAAGGCTAAAATATACAAGACCAAAAGACCAAAAGACCTTTCAGTTCAGAGCTATTTCCTTGGAAGTGAAGGCCAGAGAGCCGGAAAAGGGAAGGAATCACTGATGGAGGTCTGATTTTTCTGAGTTAATGCAGGAGAAACAGCCTTATGCCAGCTGAAAATACTTAGGTGGGAGCTTAGGCTGTCATCATCTTTCAAATATTGATTTCTGCGAATGGCTAGCTCAGATTGGTGTAGAGAACTTTTGGGAGAGTGACTCCATGTTGAATGTTAGTTATTGTTGTTTTCATTATTATTTGTGGTATTGCACATTCACTTATGGCCTCCCCCATGCTAGTTAACTACTCTATTACTGAGCTATATCCACTGTGCTCTTTTCATTTATTTATTTATTTATTTGTTTATTTATTTATTTATTTATTTATTTATTTATTTTTGAGGTAGAATCTCATTAGGTTGTTCAGGCTGGCCTTAAACTCAGGCTGTAGCCCAGTCAGGCCTTGGACTTTTGGTCAACTTGACACACTTCTCCAAGAGGCTGGAATAACAGGCCTGTGTCACTATTCTACCTCCTTATAAACATATATTTTTATGGTGAAACTTATGTACAAGGTAAAAAAGATTTTATTTTTAGTTGTGTGTGTGTGTGTGTGTGTGTGTGTGTGTGTGTGTGTGTGTATGCACATGTTCATGTAGCCATTGAGACCAGAAGACAGCATCAAATCCCCTGAAGCTGGAATTACAGAAGGTTGTAAGCCACCTGACAGGGGTTCTGGGAGCCAAATTCTAGTCCTCTAGAAGTACTTTTAACTGGTGAGCCATCTCCAGTCTCTAAAGCTATGGTACATTTATCATCAGCCAGCCAGATCCAGTTTAGATTTTCCCCGTTTTGTTGGCAACATCCAAAGCATCATAATCAGGGGCCAGTGGAGCACACATCTTCTCTCCCTCGAGCCTGACCAGGGCATTGACCGTGGCTGCGTCAGTGTCACAGCTGGCTTGAGTCAGTGCTTAGACTTGACATCCACAGTGATCACAGATGTGCTGTCTTATGTTCCAATCGGCAGGCTCAGTGGTTGGGGGAGCTTGGTGGTGGGGTAGTGGCTAAGGTGTTTTTCCTGCATTTGCCTAGATTCTAGGGCTGCCTCTAGAGCTGCAGTGTTCTGGGCCACCAGAAGGTGCACCAGAATCCTAGGCAAGAGGCCTGACTCTTGGGGGGCTTCCCCTAACACATCAGGCATGGCCATTCACCACAGAAATTAAATGGAAGGGTGGGAGGCAGTGCAGGAATTTAACAGATCAGGAGGGTTGCATGACTCAGCCTTGTCTTCAGAAGTCTGATGCCAACTCTAGATTGTTTATTTATTTATTTAAAAATATTTATTAAGGATGGCCATGGTAGTGTATTCCTGTAATCCTAGCAGTTCGGGAGGCTGAGGCAGAATGTCACCTGTGAGTTCAGAGAAGCATGATAGGTTTCAGGCTATCCCATGTGATTCCAATCCTTATGAGATTAAGGTTCTGCCTCCTTAAAAAAAGTTTATTGAAATATTTTATTTATTTATTTATTTATTATTTATTTGCATGTGTTTGCATGCATGTGTGTGTGGTGTGTGTGTGTGTGTGTGTGTGTGTGTGTGTGTGTGTGTGTGTGTGTATGTGTGTGTGACACACACTGGTACATATGTTCAGATGCATGTAGAGACAAGAAGAGGACATCAGTTCCCATGGCGCAGTTTCAGGTCTGCACAGTGTGAGCTGCACAGTGTGGTTGCTGAGAACCACATTCAGGTAGTCTGGAAGAGTAGCAAGCATTCTTCACCAATGAACCATCTCTCCAGCCCTGAACCCTGAACTTTATAAGGAAGGGGCAAGAAGTATAGTCAGAGAGCCTTGGCCAAACTGTGGTCTGGTTGATCACAATCTCAATTCTGGTCACATGGTTTTATTGGTGCCAAAGAAATTTCTGCTAGAGGGGATATTCGCCAACTTATGCCAAGGAAGTGCCCATAGTTCAGGGGCCACATTCACGTAACAGGATGTTTGTTCACCTATTGCCCCATGAACCTAACTGGTGATAACTCCTGCTTAGGAGGGCGGTATCATCTCCGAGAGACCTGTTTGGAAAGCTGCTCAGTTCCTGGGAGGTTTAGAGCAATGACTGAGGACTTCTAGGTGCCACCTGCAGGAGTGTGGAGCAGAACATTGTAAAAGTGGCAGTTTACAATACCTTAGTTACTCTAAAAATCCTGGTGTCTTCATCTATGAAGGTAGAGTATTGGCTGCTTTACATGATCACTCTCTAAGTGGTTGACAGTAAGGACTGTGGGCTTGTCCTTGGGTTTTGTGCCCCACAAGCAAGCAAGCAAGCAAGCAAGCAAACCCACCCAAAACAAAACAACCCTCTATACTCATCCATCTTTCCCGCCTCTCCAACACCTCTTCATTGTCCTGTTGGCACACATATACCATTTTGTCCAGTCCATTGCAAATGTTCCTTCCAATGAGTCACTGGTCTGGTTCAAGGCCTCTGGTTTCTGGTACACCATCATCACTGAATCCTCACCAGAACTCCTCTGGGCTATCCTGCAGCTGCCCTAAGTAATGGAGATCCTGCACGGATCTTCCACAGGACCAGTTTCTTCAAGAGCTCCTGTAGGTCCTAGATGGAGTAAATGTTAGGATGGGCCAACCCCGGGCCTGGCTGTGAGCCTGGGTGGTTCTGAGCTGGTCAGTCTGGGTGACTGGAGCCACCCCTCTCAGGCAAGGGGCAGAGCCAGCTCCCCTATGCCCATGCCATCAGGGCCAGCTCTCCAGAGAATGTCAGGGGAATCAGCTGTCTTGCTGGAGTGTCCAGTGAGGGGCAGGGCCAGCTTTCACAGGGCCAGTGAAGGGTGGGGCTGGCTCAGCATGGCCCTCTGATTTCATTATGCATGGTTCCTATGGCCTCCTGAGGTGACACGGACCACAGACATCAACACAGACCCCAGCTGCGGCAGGACCATGGACCCAGACATGGCCCTTGGCAGCAGCAGGGTCTGGATGTCACCATATCTCCAGGTGGCCACACAGGCCACTCAGATCATCACAGACCCAATGGTAGAATGGCCCTCAGACATTAACATGGCCCAGACCCCGGGTATCCTCATGGCCTTCAATGGTAGCAGGAACCTCGGACATCATGCAGACCCCAGTTGCAGCAGGACCACAGACTCAGACCTGGCCCTCCGAAGCAGCCCAGGCCGGGATGTCACCACTGCCCCAAGTGCCAACACAGCCCACTCAGATCTGTATGGCCCCCGGCTGCAGTATGGCCGTTGGTACCATATGGGTACCAACATGGTCCCAGGTTACTAATCAGACCCTGGGCAAACACATGGCTTTCGGTTGCAACAGGAGCCACAGACGTTGACTCAGACCCTGGCTGCTATAGGGCCATGGACCCAATCATGGCCTTCAGCAGCAACTCCAGGCTTGGACGACACCATGGCCTCGGGTGGCAGCACAGGCCACCCAGACCAGAGTGGCTACAGTGGCAGCATGGCCCTTAACCACTAACAAAGCCCAGACCCTAGGCTTTCGTGTGGCCTTTGGTGGCAACTTGGGCCATGGATGTTAACACAGAACCTGGCTGCTGTAGGGCTATGGAAGACCCTCTCTCGAAACAAACATACAAACTCCTTATTCAACACAACAACAAACAAAAAGAAAAAAAAATTCAAACTAGCCTAGTCTTCAGTAACCCTCATCTACCTCAGCCTTTTCCTTGGATTACTGAAGACACTGCCGCATACTGGTTGGAACCACACTGTGTTAAGAGGAGTAGTACTGAAGTGTTACTCATCAGCATCTTCCTATCTTCCCCATCCTTCACGTCCTCACCCGCCCACCCCATCGTGCCAGCACAGCACACACAGGGCACTTTTCTTCAACAGCCAGCAGAGGGCAGCAGAGCACCCATGGCTCTCCCTACCGTTACCAATCTCTTTGACCCGAGAGCACAGGGAGATACTGGGGCCAGAGTTGAGACGAAGCATATGCTACAATTAAAAAAAAAAAAAAGTTTTCTTATGCTTCTGCTCTGCTCCTTGCTTTGTGTCAGCACTCCCGAGCACCCACTTTTCCTGGGCTCACCCCCACCCCTTCTATCTCCATCAACATTTAAGTCCAAATCTCAGAACATCTCCCTGCTACTGGTGTGGGCTGCTCCTGGCTATTTTAAGTGGAAGCTCATCTAGAGGAGTTACGTTTGCAACTAAAGGTTATTGAGTCTGAAGGTTTCCTGCCCTGAAGAGAATCACATCGTTCATAGCTCCTTTCCTGAAATGGCTGGGATGGAATAATCAGCCTCTGAGGCTTGCCTGAAGAGTCATGCACCTCGTAGACTGAGTATCCTCCGTCATCCCATGGGAATCTTCACCCACACATCGCTTACCTCACATCATCAAAACAGTTCCAGCTACATAATTTTCAGGGCCAAGAACAAGATCAACACCCTTTACCCCCAAATTACTACGAATTTCAAGCCAGTAACTGACAGCCTTAAACTAGTACAGGGCCTTTCTGAGTACAGGCATGCCTGTGAAGCCAGCCCTGTCCTGAATTTCACAGTACAAGCTTTTCTTCTTCCTAAACTATGGAATACAAGGGTTTCCCATATATGGCTCCTTCCATAGCAGGAACCAAAGAGTGAGAGACACATGTTAGAAGTGAAATTTTATCTGACAGAGAGATGGTACATGATGTTTTAGGCTCTGGCAATTCAAAGGAAACAGAACGGAGCCCTTGCTTTCCTGGGGCGAGCACACTGTATGGTAGGACAACAAGCATGTAGGCGAATTCCTGCTTACTGCGTGCCTGCCAGATGGTTGCAAGTGAGCTTGAGAAAAGGGAGCGAAGCAGGGGGGATATGGTCCCAACGTGGGGCAGAGGGGCTTCTGATTTCACCAGAGGTCGTCAGGAAAGGCCACCTGGGCAAGACTGGAGGAAAGGGGGCGAGTTACCCAGGTGTCTGAGGGATGATCATCCAGGCAGCGTGGGGAAACAAGTGCAAAGGCCCTGTGACTTCCCAAGTTTGAGGCTAGTGTGGTTGGCAGGGGTGATCTGGGGCTAAGAGGATGGATGGGAGCCAGATCCCATTAATGAGGACTTTGGCTTTGCCTCCAGATAAGGGTTCAAAGCAGAGGAAGGCTCTGATACCTGAAAGAGTGGCTTCCGGTGAGAAGGGATGTGGAGACATGTATGTGAAAGCAGATTCCCTGAAGGGGCTCAAGAAATCACGCATGTGGCTTTGACCGAAGTGTTCCTGGTGGAGGCAAGGAGACAGACAGACTCTAGAACAGCTGGAAGCCCCAAGAGGGCAGCTGCTAGGTCAGTCTTGTCTCTCTCTAATTGTATTGCCAAACGCATACTCCAGCATATATGGAGGTACTAATTAATATACATTTAATTAATCATCAGTCACAAGTGAATGCGTATACATACTTTCTTATAATAATAGCTTTCTTAGGATATAACACTGAATGAATAGTGGAGGAATTCTTTAACAGAATTTTATTGTATTTATTCTCAACTCTCTGTTAAACCTGTTAAAATGTTAAAGATCCTTTTACATGGAGCAAATTCTTCACCTCAATGATACATGAGCCTGAACATGAGAAAATGGACCACCAAAACTATATTTTAAAAAGTTTTAAATTACATTTATTTATTTAATTCATTAGGTGGGCTAAAAACCAAATACTACTGTTCTTTTAAAAAAAAGTAGCAATAAAACGACTTCTAGTGACACTCTGCTATCCTTACAGATCTGTGTCTTGCTCAGTCATCATCGGAGAAGCTTCCTCCTGCAGCAGATGGGAACAAATACAGAGACCCACAGCTGGACAGTATGCAGAGATGAGAGACCTTGGAACACTCAGCCCTAAATGGGATGTCTCCATCAAGTCCCTCCCCTTAGAGCTCAGGGAACCCGCTGAAGAGATAATGTAGAGTGTAAGAGCCAGAGAGGATGGAGGATACCAGGAGAACAAGGTCCTCTGAATCAACTGAGCAAAGCTCATATGAACTTATAGAGACTGAGGCAGCATGCACAGGGCTTGCACTGGTCTGCATCATGTCCTCTGTATATGTACTATGGCATTCAGTTTAATGTTTTTATGGGATTCCTGAGTGTGTGAACGAGTGAGCCTCTGATTCTTTTGCCTTCTCTTGGGTTTTTTTTCTTTCTGTTTGTTTGTCCTGTCCAACTTCAATGTGATAGTTTTTTTGTTTTATCTTATTATATTTTATTTGGCTATATTTTAATATTATCTCTTAGAAGCCTGTTCTTTTCTAATGAGAAACAGAAAGGGGCTTGATCCAGATGGGAACTGGGAGGAGTAGAGGGAGGGGAAACCATAATCGGGACATATTTTGTGAGAAAATTTATTTTCTGTGGAAGGGAAAAAATTTTAAAAATTACATTGATTTAATTTAGTGTGTGTGTGTGTGTGTGTGTGTGTGTGTGTGTGTGTGTGCAAGCTTGCATGTGGGTGCTCAATGTGCCATGCTGTGTTGCTGGAGTTGGTCTCTTTCCTCTATGTGGGACACAAGGACTCACATTCTCAGGCTTGGTGGCCAACACTTCTACCTGTGCTCATTTGGAACCTGTCTTTCTTCTAATATATGACATTTTTCCTGCTCTTTGTCTAAAAGTCCCCTTGAGGTAGGGATGGAAATTGGGACTCTCTTTGTACCTTGCTGCTATCATTCATAGAGCAGCTTTTTGTCACCTTCCAGTGACAAGCTGGCTCAAAGAAGTCCTAAGCATCACTTCTTCATTCCAGGTTGGCAGGAGGATGCATCAACTAGTCTTTTCCTTTTACTAGAGAAGTGTGAGTTTCCTGAGGGCTCCCAGCAGTTTCCTCACTGCTCCTCCAGCTTAAAGCAATACTGGGACATGAGTGTCTGGCTTCACGGAAAAGAGGTTTGGGAATGCTGTGTAGTTAGTCATGTAAACACACCTGCCCCAAGGCATGCCCATTCTGTGGGATTATGGTCTATCTAAACAAGTTGCCAGAGTTATAGACATCCAGGTCTTCCTGACACATAGTTGACTCCAGGGCTGCTGTCTCTCTCCTGACTGTCTCCAGCAGTCGTCTGACTGACTTTGACACTGATGGCCTTAGCACTCGATCTCCACCGCCCACCCCCTCTCTTCCACTGTCAGAGGAGGTGATCCACCATAAAGCAAATTCTCAGTTTGTCTCTTCATCCAGACTTGAGGACTTGAGTCTCTTCTGGGCTGCCCTCAATGGATCATCTTTTCTGTCATTGTAATTGGGTCCCTGCTGTGTTCTTCCTCTTCTTCCTGGATTCCACAGGTCTCCTCTGTAGATGAATTTCTAAACAGTCTTAGTAAATAAGAAACACAGAGCCAAATACAGAGGAAATAGCCGAAGAGATCAGAGCAATAGCCACAACTAACTTTAGCTTGCCACCAGAAGTAGCTTCCCCAGAGAGAGCTTCTTCCTGTGTCCTGTCTTTTTATTGTCTTTCTGTTCTGCCTTCTCATTGGCTCTAAACCCAACCACATGACTTCCTCGCCACTGCCTGCCTATACAGACCTCCAGGTCTCTATGGTTGGTACTGGGATTAAAGGTGTGTGTCACCACACTTGGCTGTGTCCTTGACCACACAGAGACTCTGCCTGCCATGTGATCCGATTAAGGGTGTGTGCTACCACCACCTGACTCTGCTTATGGATTGCTTTGACCTCTGATCTCCAGGCATCTTTATTTATTAACATACAAATAAAATCACATTTCAGCACAAATAAAATATCACCATACTCCTCTCTGGACTAGGTCTTGCCTCTTCCTCTTTGTGCTACTATAGGTCCACTTCAAGTTTTGCTTTCCTCTGCCTACTCCAATCCATCCTTAATGCCTGCCACAGTAATTTGATCTGACTGCTCTTCCTTGGGTAAAAGTCACTCACAGTTTCTTATTGCTTTAGTATCAAATAAAAACATGGCATTTGAAGTCCCTCCTGCCTACCCTGTCGTTCAGCCTGATGACGTCTGTGCTTTGCCCTTGTCATTTCATTTTCTCAGTTTTCCAACAAAGTCTCTGGGCTTTGGCGGGTCTGCAGCTAGCGCTTTCTATTCTTTACTTAACAAGCTCCTTCACTGAGCACAGCTCAATGCAAGGTCTTCAGTGTGACTTTCCTCAAGGTTCCAGGCAGAACAAGCACGCTACCGGCTTTTCTCTCATTGCATTGTTTGTAACATATTTTTTTGACACTGATTTTTTCATATGTGTCACACACACACCACCACCACCACCACCACCACCACCACCACCACCAAAAAGAAAAGCATAAAAGATCTGCAATTTAGCTTTACGTCTTTAATAGCTGTTGTAGTGCCTGGCAGATTCTCAAAAAAGGTTTGATGAACAAGTATTTTTCATCCAATGTGGACAGTAATGGAGGAAATTCTCTGGATGTTGTGCACTCAGTACACTCTTAACAGGTGGTGCATATGAGTCTGAAGTTAAATGAAGAAAACTTCAGCGAACAAATGTTTGCCACAGTGTAGAGTTCTTCAGTTTCCAGGATTGGAGGTGGTGTGTGTGTGTGGCTGATGTTTTTAGAACAAGGCAATGGCTCAGCCCCGTGGGAGCAGATTGCATGAGACAAGCACCCAGAATGGGGGAGATGATGCCAGCCAATCTGTCATGTTTCATCATCTGCTGGTCCTGGGCTCGGAAGATGCTTAATATATGCCTCTCAAGATTCCAGCTTGTGAGGAGCTGCCTTCAAATCCCATCTTCTGCAGGTTGCTTATACAACCCAACATCTAAAAATAATATTTTAAGAAAGCATATTATTTATTTTGAGTTTTATAAATGAATCTTGGTGTATTTTTTTTAAAGCACAAATTCTGATAATTTCTGCTCTGTGATGAATTTTACAGACATGGTGAAGAGACAAATCACATAGGTTTACTTGATCCAATAAGACCCACTTTTTATTTTCATTTTATACTGCTGAAATTATAATTATATAATTATGAAGAAGCAGTTTGGGGAGGAGTCCACTGACTCATGAACAGAGGGAGCTGTTACTGTGGATGGAAAGAAAGGACCAGTGATTTTCATTTTCTTAAATCAGGGAAACCTATTTGCTGGTGAGGTGTGGGTGTTGGCAGATAAAATGTGTGGGTTGGATGGTTGTTTATATATACTTGCATGACTGTAGGTATGTGTGTGTATATGTGTGTGTGTGTGTGTGTGTGTGTGTGTGTGTGTGTGTGTGTGTAGCTCAGCATTTACAACAAAAGCTCATAAGTTTAGAAAATCAGTGGGAATGATATAGCAAACTCATGAGTAGCTAAGGAGTGCTCATGCTAACACATTTACATTGCTTTCTTGGGATGGTCTTGCAGGTGGGTCTCCTTTAACAAGTAGATCATATTCAAAACATTTTATGCTTTGAGTGGTTGAAATATCTTCCCTGAGCATTATTATTATTATTATTATTATTATTATTATTATTATTATTATTTTTGCAAAGCACTTTTTCCAACATGCTATAGAGGTCACCTTCAGTTAAGGTTTCCTTTCTTTGGTTTTAAAGTACTGGGATCCTAGAGGGAGAAGTGTTGCAGAAACTTTTCTTTCTCTAGTTATGAGAACTAATGGTAGTCATTTCCATTTAATGGAAACAAAGCAGATCAACCATTTAAATAAAATGACCTAGGCATGTCCCTAGGGATATATTTCATCTTCTGGTTTAACTAGGGAAACAGGAAACTGGAAAAGCTAATGTTGAGGGAAAATTTCAAGGCAGACTTTCCATTTTTAAGTTAAAAAAGAAATTATTCTGATGGGTTTAAGTATATCCTCCCTTCTGTATTCACATATGACTTTGTGTGAAAGACAGTTCTAAATGGGTAACTTGGCAGGAATGCCGGTGGTAGGGGATGATGTTACAGGAGACAGTGTGTGATGACAGAAAGAACACCCTTGGCCTTGACCTCAGATGTCTGGTCTCCTTGGGCTGAATACTGAGAAAGGGACAGTGTGCATTTCTCAACATTGTTCCTAAGCTGAGGCAACCCTATTAAAAACACAAATCCATTGCTGGAGCAATGCATCATAGGCTGAAGAAGAATGTGGCAAGCAGCCCTTCCATGTCACAGATTGAGTCCAGGTTTCATGTGAGTGATGGCTTAATTGCTGGTAGGTGACCTTTACTTATTTCCCTCAAATTAAAAGATTAAGCTTGATTCAGGGCAGAGCTGGAGAACAAAGAGTAAGTTAGCAACATAATCTGTTGAGTCATGAGAAAATAAAGAGTTAGGAGTGCACAGAAACATCTCAGTCAGGCGTGCATGAGTCTGTTCCTTAAATGCCAAAAGTACCATCACCTCTTCCCTCCCCAAAGCTTGAATGTTGGGCACAGTACTCTTTTTCTCTCTCTATTGTTGTTTTCTGTCCTTCCTGCGAGTGAAAAAAAATTCCTTATAACCCTGGCCTCTGCCTGGCTTTATCCAAAGCTTGCTTCTGAGCTTCACCTTTATGACCTCCCACCAGTAGCTGGAGCTGATGTTCATTTTTCTCCAACAAACATTTTTTTTTCCTTTTGGTTGCCAAGATACCAGCTTTCCTGGTTCACCTTCTCTCTCTCATCTTCCCAGAAGCTTTCTGCATCTTTCTTTTTCCATGACACACACAGAGCTCAGCCCTTGAAGTGAGTCTGTGTCTCTCCCTGATTCCTCCTTTGGAAATCTCCTCTGCCCTCCTGGCTGCTGTGATGACCACTCCTGGTATTCAAGTCCAACCAACCATTGAGTCTGTCTCATCACATGTCCAAAGATGAACTTGGGTCTTTTCTCCAAGTTGACTTTCCTTGTATTCTTTTGCATGTTGGTTAAAGATGGCTTCATTTTTCTAAGTGATGTGGCCAAACATCCCCTACTCCTCTCTGTCACTAATCCCACATTTAATCCTCCAAAAAAAAAAAAAAACCTGATGTTTTTAGTTTTATGACTTCTTGCTATTTCCATTATTACCTTTTGTGTGGTTCACCATCTTCCTGACATGGGTTGTTATAATTGCCTTTAGGTGGTTTCTAAGTTCCTATCCTGTTCTCTACACTTGGAGCCAGATAAGGAGAAGTGGTTCTTACTCTTCCTCCTCACCGTTACCATCCTCCTCTTTATGGGGCTTGGGATTGAGCCCAGGGTCCCAGGCCTACTAGGTCAGCATTCTACCACCAAGCTACATCCTTAGCCCAAGATACTTGGCTCTTTGATACATCAGCCAATCAGTCTACTTCTCAATTCCAAACTCTTCAATGACTCTGTTTTTATTTTAAATTTAAATTTATTCTTCTCTTATATATTATATCTCACCTGAAGTTTCCCCTTCCTCCTCCTATCCCTCCCATACAGGCTCCCTAGTTTTTGGTTCAGTCTCTGTGAGCTCCTATGAGCCCAGGTTAGTTTTTCCTGTGGGTTTTTTTGTGGTGTATTGACCCCTCTAGCCCATATAATCCTTCCTTCCCCTCCTCAGCAGGATTCCCTGAGCTCCGCCTAGTGTGTGGCTGTTGATGACACTCAGTTCTAAACCATAATGTAAATGTAAAGCCTGTAGGTTGAAAAGCCTGCATGAGCTGTCCTCTTCCCTCACCTGTGATCTCTTTGCCCTCCTCTCCCATCACATAACCACTACAGATATAATGACCTCTTTGCTGTTCCTTAAGATTCCAGACACGTTTCCATTTTAGGGCCTTCGCACCTGGTCTTTTGTCTGTCTGGAATGTTCTTCCCCAGATATAGGTATTAATTAATCCCCTCACATAAACCCTTTACTCAATGTCACCTTTTTGCCATGGCCACATTGATGACCCTAACCCCCCATACCTGACTCCCCTACCCTGTTCTATTATTTTAAGTGACATTTTATCACCTAGTAAGACACTACACAATGTGCTTATTTTAATTTTGTAATGGTTAGCCTCTCTGCACTAGATTATAATCTTCAAAAGGGCAGGGCTTTGCGTCTGTTTTGCAGCTCAGCACTTAGTGTGGTATGTGGCACTCAGTGAATGTTTGCTGAATGAATCAAAGTCGGTGGCCAGCTGTGTTGTGCCTATGGACTACCATTTGTTTTCTCTCAAGCCTTTGTTTAGTTAAGTGTACTGGGTAGCCATTCCAATATCAGTAGAGCATGAGACTCTTGATCTCAGGATTGTGGGCTCATGCCCCATGTTGGGCGCCAGATTTTTCATGAAATTATTAAGGCAACTCCATGTAGTTAAAAGGGAGGTTTATTTTGTGGGGTAACTTACAAGTGAAGGGATAGGTAACAGGATCTGGGAAAGGTGTAGCGCAGTCCAGCGGTGTTCTCTGGAGAACTCTGCTGGGTCTACCTCCAGCGTCCAGGGTTCAGGAACCAAGAGAGCTGGCGCATCTGGATCTTGGGTCTTCAGTGTCCTCTCTTGGCCCTGCCTTGTAGGCGTGACAGTTACCAAAGCCTCAATGGGGGTTGGAACTTCCAGATCAAAGCTGGAATGGCTACCCACTACAGTTAAGGCCTCATGTTTCTTCTTCTTCTTCTTCTTCTTCTTCTTCTTCTTCTTCTTCTTCTTCTTCTACTTGTCCTCCTCCTCCTCCTCCTCCTCCTCCTCCTTCTCCTCCTCCTTCCTTTTTTTCTTCTCCTCCATCCTGCCCATCTCCATGTGTAGTGTATACATGGGTTATGCATGTGTGTGCACTCATGTGTGCATGGGTATGGAGGCCAGAGGAGGGTATCAGTGTCTCTATCACTGTCCACTTTACTTCCTTGAGACAAAGTCTTTTTATTAAACCTGGAGTTAGACAGACTGTCCAGAACACACAAGTGATCCTCCTGCCTCCATTCACTGTTCCACCCTACAGTGATGGTTTACAGGAATGTGTGACCATACCCAGCTTTTACATGGTGCTGAGGATCCAAACTCATGTCCTCATGCTTCCACAACAAGTACTATTTCCCTCTGAGCCATCTCCCCAGCCCAGTACTTCACTTGAAAAGGTCTTTGTTGATGAGGCAGTAGAGTGGGGAGGTTTCTGGAAAAGAGGAAGAACAGGAGGATTCCCTGCTGTTCTGGAGAGAGTACTCGAGACATACAATTAGGTAATTAAAGGGTCTGGCCTGACTCATTTTGAATTCTCTCTGTTTTTGTATGTGAGTGTTTGGCACTGGGTTGGATTTCAGGCTTCATGGATGCTGGGAAGCTCTCTGCTGGGCTATATACCTCCAGACCTGAGTTCTGTTTTTTCTTAAACTTGATATTATATCATGACAAAACTTCTAATTTAAAAAATAGTTTCACAGTCACTATTTAAATGACAGCATACTTGAAACACAGTCTTAATGACTTAGCACAAAAGTGGGTGTGTGTAAGTATGGAGATCGTCATTGATTACTTTCGAGATCCTCATTACAGGGCTTGGAGAGATGGTGCAGTGGGTAAGAGCACTTGCTTTTCCAGAGGACCTAGGGTTGATTCTCAGCATCTACGGCAGCCCACAACCATCTTAGGAGATCATATGCCCTCTTCTGGCCTCTGCAGGTGCTGCATGAATATGGTACACAGACAAACATACAGACATGTATGCAGGTACAAAACAGCCACACACCAAAACAAAACAAAACCCCCAAACCAACTCATTATAAGGTAATGGTTAAGAACACAGGCCATAGTTGAGTTATCTGGATACAACTCTTGCTGTTGGCTCTTCCTAGCTGAATGACCTCAGGACTCACCTAACTTCCTGTGCCTTGGTTTCCTCCTGGGTAAATCTGGGGCAGTCATAGTGCACACACATCTGTAACAGTGTCAGGGGCATTTAGGAAAGCAAATCAGGAGTGGTTATACAGCACCTGGATACCTGCTACTGTCAACTGTGGTCTTCCGACCAGTATCTGTAAACAGACGAATCTCTCTTGCCCCGTCAGAGGCTTAATATTGTTTACAAACTGTTTGGTCTATGGCTCAGGCTTATTGCTAGCTAGCTCTGACATCTTAAATTAACCCATTTCTAATAATCTATATTTCGCCATGTGTTCGTGGTGTTAACGGTCTGCTGGCATCTTGCTCCTTGGGCAGCTGCCCTGACTCCACCCTTATTTTCCCCTGCATTTCTGTTTGGATTCCCCACCTGGCTCTTATTCTACCTTACCATAGGCCAAAGCAGCTTTATTTATTAACCAGTGGGAGCAAACATATTCACAGCATACAGAAAGACCATCCCACAGCAAGTATCATCAGCAGTCCCTGGTGGCTTATGAGAAATATGAAGGTTCAGATCTGGAACCAAATGTGTGTGTTACAATGCACATTTTGACAAGATCCCTAGATGTGTCTCATGTGCACTGATGTCTGAGAAGCTGATTTCAAACAGTGCCTCAGAATTGCCAGATACTGAAGACTGGGGTTAAATCCCAGAGTGGTTCCTACTCAGCTGGTCCAGACTGCTGAAGCTTATTTCTTCTCTTTGTCAGACAATCTCTTCCAGCAAGTAGCCCTGGGAGCTCAGGCCAACCACTGCATGCCTCTGACCTTCAGCTTGCTTGTCTGTGTAATCTCAGAAGTGTCCTACCACTGCTGGCTCTCTGCCAACACTTTTCATCAATTCATGTGTTACTAGCAGGGTGTTAAGCATGACCAGAATTTCTTTTAGAAACTAGGTAAGACTAAGGTCTTGGGAGAATGTCCATGAACATCCCTTGAGATGAAAGCCAACCAGGCCAGAACGGTAGGATATAAATAAGAAATTTCATGAGCACCCTTTCTTCTGCTGTATTGTACATATGGTGACACTGTTTAGGGTTAGCAGGTCCCTAGCGCTCTCCAGGAAGCTGCTCTATCTAATTCAGCCCTTTCAGGAGAAAAGAAAATCATGCTGTCAGCTAGCTAACTGTTGGTAGAAGATGACAGATGGGTGATGGTGGATCTTGAGAATCAGTGAGACTGACTGAGTAGAGGGGCACCTAGAGAATTGGAAAAGCACATTTTTGGGCGCCTGTGAAGATTTTGCAGGGAAGACTGGCATCGGGGCCAGGGAACTGAGTGCAGACACCTGTCCTCAATGTGGGAGGCATCATCATCTGATAGGCTGGCACAGGGATGGGAAAAGCAGAAGGAAGAGCCTTTGCTCCCGCTCACAGGAGCGCTCCCTTCCCCGAACAGATTGCTGCCTAAGGACATCAGACTCTGGGTTTTTAAGCCTTTGAACACACCATCTCCCCAGTGGGGCCTTTGATCTTGAACTGGGGCCCAGTTGTTGACCTGACTCTTGTTCTGAGGCTTGGAAAAGCTTCCAGTTTCCTGGTTTTCCATTCTATAACTGACCATTTAAGACTTCTCAGCTTGTGGCCATGTTCTCCTCCTGATCAATCCCTTCTAGTAAATACATGCACACACACACACACACACACACACACACACACGAAAAAATCTTTCATACATACACACACTCACCCCCCCATATGCAGCTATGCATATATGTACACAAATTTACATGTTCTATTAGCTCAGTTTTTCTAGAGAATGTTGACTGATGCAGAAGGTTTCCATAGTAGGCTGAATAGTGTTCCTCCCCAAGTTCATGGCTACTGGAATTTCAGATTGTGACTTTATTTGGAAACAGAGGCTCAGGTCAATGACTTCATGAAGAGGAGAGAATGAAGCACCCTAGGAAGGTGGCCACTTCAAGATAGAAACATATGTAGCAATGGAGGTCATGACAACGAACAGCAGGAGCCATCAGGAGCTGGAAGAAGCCAAAAAGGATTCTTCCTGAGAACCCCAGGAAGGACCTTGGCTCTGCTGATGCTGATTTTAGGCTCTGGGCCTCCAGAATTTTGTAAGAATGAATTCCTGTGGTTCCAAACCAACTTATGTTGTGATAACTTGTCAAGGGAGCACCATGAAGCCAGTTGGTAGTCTTTGACTCCATGGGGTGAATTCTCAGGTGACCATGTGCTTCTTCTCTGGGCTTTCTGCCCCCTAATACCCTTCAGTGCAGCTTTTATCAAGACTAACTCCTCTGAAGGGGGAGAATCATTGAGCCAACAAAGTACTTTTCACAGAGTCTTGGACAATGTGATGTTCATGACCCTCAGAAGTATCTTAAACAGTGAACAGTTAGTTCTGGACCACCTAATTTCTCAAGGAAAATAATAGTCACTTTTTCTTGGAATGAAAATGCTGAAGCTACTGTTGAGGGAGATTTGATCTCCTAACACTGTGAACCTAGAGTTTGTATTTGGGTCAGGAGGCTAAGTTAGCAACTAGTTGACAGTAATCTTAGAGCATCAGAGGGCATCCAGAAGAGTTAGAGAGACCCCAGGAGATATGGAAAAAGCAGGATAGTGGTATGTGACAGAACATAGATGAACAGAAATGAGTTAATTTAAGTTATAAGAGCTAGTTAGAAACAAACCTAAGGCCAAGCTTTCATAATTAATAATAAGTCTCTGTGTTGTTATTTGGGAGCTGGCTGGTGGGACAGGGAAAGACCAGTTACAAGCCATGTTGTACATGTGATTTTTCTAGTTTAATATATGTGGAAGCAAGCAGTAGCATGTGAGAATTTTCCATGCCATCCATTTAGTGATTGTTTATTGAGTTTTATGAGAAATCATACTATATAAGGACAGTAGTCTTGGTTGGGGTTTGAGCCAAGGTTCTGCTTGGTACTGTCTGTGCTTGGTTGGACAAGGCTCTTTCTGAAACACAGTATTGTTGTTAGAAAAATGAAAATAAACCTCCAAGAATTAGTGAGGTGGCTATGAAAGATGATTCTGGAAGCTGCATCAGCAGTGAGACTATGTATGACACAGGTCAGCTATTATCAGAGGAGTCACACCCACACCCATAGGCCTTGTGATAATCAGCTTTCTGCTACTATAATACATGAAATAATCAACTTATGGAAAAAGAAGGTTTATTATGGCTCACAGTTTCAGAGGTTTCAGTCCATTGCTTCTGGGCCAAGGGTGAGATAACATACGATGACAACAGTTTGTGGAAAAATTGCTCACCTCATTACTGGGATGTGTTTTTGTATTTTTCCTATATTTTATGTACTGGGGATCAAATCTAGGACAAACATAAATTCCGTTACTAGCTCCTGTAGGAGCAATGTGAAATAAGCTGAAAAGGAGGGTCTAGGGTTCCACTATCCCCTTCAGAGGCATGTCCCAGTGGCTGTTAGAACTCTCACTGGTACCTACTTCTAATCTTCCTCATTAGTTTCCGGTAGACCTTTATTACATGGGTCACCGATGGGCATTCCAGAGTCAAGCCCTAGGGTTTCAGTGCTTAGAGGAATTTGGAAGCTGTGTGATAGCTTAACAAGAGACAATTAGGGCCATAGGACAGGGTAATTCACCTGCACAGTTTAAACCAAGTAAGTTCATCTTTGGAGCTCATTACCTTCCTCACTGAACTGAGACATTGTGGTGGTTTGAGAGAAAATGACTCCCAAAGGGAGTGACACTATTAGAAGGTGTGACCTTGTTGGAGAAGGTATGGTCTTGTTAGAGGAAGTGTGTCACTGTGGAGGCAGGCTTTGAGGTCTCACATATGCTTAAGCCATGCCCAGTGTCTCAGTTCACTTCCTGCTGCCTGCAAGCTGTAGAACTTTCAGCTCCTTCTCCAGCACCATGTCCTGCCATGTTGATAATGGACTAAACCTCTGAAAATGTAAGCCACCTAATTAAATGTTTTCCTTTATAAGAGTTGCTGTGGTCATGGTGTCTCTTCAAAACAATAGAAACCCTAAGACAGACACTCACACTGAGCTCACTGACAGAAGGTAGAACGAGACCAGAACAGTTCAGACAAACACAAGGGCAATGTAGCTGATCACATCAAACCCACAGTATGATTCTTTGTGCTCCACTCTGAAGACTGTGTTACAAATTCAGCAATCATGGCCTTTAGTAAGAACCTTATGACCTTTCTTTGGGCTTGAGTTAGGGGACTATATATTATGCCCTAGGTCAGAGATGTTGACTTTTAAGGCAAGTGGATTAGGTAGAGACCCAGGGGAAAAAAAATAGTGATGGTTCTTCAGCTCAGCTGGAAGAGCAAGAATACATCCGTGATATGATGGCAAGACTGACACCTTGGACCTGAGGCTATTAACATGCCTGTTCTTGTTAGCTCAGCTACTTCCTGAGGAACAAGGTACTGTAGATGCAAGGGACTAGTTAGCTTTAAGATGGATTTCACTGTGAGTAAGATCACATTGGCTGGCTGTGTGGAAGAATGCTCTGTTTGTAAAGGAAATAAACAGTGATAGGAACTCGGATGAAAATATTTTCAGATGGGAGCTTGTTTCATTTTATAGCAGACAGTGCTCTGTGAAGGTTCTGCGATGGTGGCAAAGAATATGCTCTTAAGATTATGCTTAACTAGACACAAGAAGAGCTATGTCTTTAAATGACTTAATGGGACATTTTCAAGCAACTCAGCGCTTGGCAGATTTCACTCTGACGAGCAGGAACAGGTGGGTGGCTCAGGCTTCTCAACCTTGACTAGATGACCCCAGATGACTTTGTGTTTTCCTGATAGCTGCAAGATAAAATAAAGGTTAATGAAGGGGCTTAGGGGAGGTATGTGTGATGTTCAGACGGGGGATAAATAGATAAATAGGAAGAGGCAAGTGTCATGAAAGCCAGGCATCACGAAGCCTTGGGAAGCAGGCAGACGAGGGGCCTCTGGGGTTTGCTGGGAACTCCAAGTGTGTTTTCTGTTCGGGAAAGAGAAGCCAAAATGCCGGTGGTTAGTGGTGCTCACACAGTCATGCACGCTTTTGTGATTCTGAGTAAGACCCCTCTCTGTTTTCTAGTGGGAAAACTTCTAGGCCCACTGTGGGTGTCCATGCTGGCTTATTCCTTTTCTGAGATGTGAGAGGCTTTTCAGGTGCTTTGAAGAAGGTGTAACTTTTCTGGAATTGTTTCCATCTTTCACTCTTTCTCCTAAATCCGTTTTCTTCCTTGTCCCCTTCTCCCGCCTTCCCTAATCCGTCCGCGTCTCTGACAGTCTGGGTAAAGTTTCTGGCACCTGACATGTTTGCCAGGAAAATGACAACTGCTGGTGAAGCAGAGAGCCTTTCCTGTTTGCTCCACAGCCCTAGGATCCTCTGCTCCGAGCCCTTGGGTCTGTGTGGTCCCCATGTTTACCTGCAGGGAAGGGGCTGGCTCATGCCTGTCATTTTGGAACATGAGTAGGCTCAGTTATTTATTTATTTATTTATTTATTTATTTATTTATTTATTATTTTGTAAATATTTGGCTGTATCCTGCCTGTATTTCTGTCTCCTAAATTCTTCTTGGTCACTTAATCACGTACTTAACATTTTGTACCTGAGAGAACCTGACGGTGAGGACCGAGCACACTCTGATATTTCTTAGGGGGAAAATGCTACAGGAGGTAATGAGAGATGTAATGTAACCTAGGTAGAGGCTCCCATCAGGGCATGTGAAGAGCCTGAGGTACCTTTGGAGTGGCATTAAAATGAAGGATTTACTTTTGGTTTTGTTTATTACTTGGAATAAAAATCCTATCAGAATCTCTGATGTTCAGGCCTCTCACTGGGGTTATAAAAGGAAAGATCTGCAAACCAGAGTAAGGTTTCTAGATTACTCTATGTTCAGAGGCCAGTTTGGTTTAAACAATCTTGACCTTAGGGTTGGGGATGGAGCCTGGTGATAGAGGGCCACAAGTATGAGGTCCTCTATACTTAAAAAAAATTGAACCATTGTTCTTTTCTCTTTGATAATATCATCTTCTCCCATTGTTCTTATCTTTTTTAGACCTTTCCATGGGTCCAACTACATCTATGAAATGAGAATTTAAGAATACAGTGTTTTCTCCTTATCCATGGGTATAAACCAAAGAGCTGAACATGCCTGAAGCCTCAAATAGCCTCAACTCTATGAGCCTTGTACACACATAAATACCTGTAGCAAACTTTCAGTCTTTACTCACAGGAAGCAGTCTCTCTTGGGCATACCTAAATCATCAGCATTGCTGTGCCTGCTCCTCTGGGGCAATAGAAAGGCTAAGGATCACCCAACCCCAAGCATGGTAGTACCACAGTGTTGGACATGATGGCCAAGAGGGCGCCCAGTGCCTAACAGGTGGGTAGTTTATGTGGTGTGGATATGCTAGATGAGGGATAATTCATATCCACGGCAAGTTGGAAAAGGATGGCTGAGATTTCATCCTGTTACTCAGAACAACGTGCAATTTAAAATTCATGATTTGATTATTTCTTAAACCTTTCTACTTAGTGCTTTTGGACCACTGTTAACTCCAAGTAAATGAAATGGGGGAAGGTGAAATCAAAGACAAAGGGTCCTGTATTATTTGTATCATGGGCCTTCAAAGTCTTATGACTGACATAGCCTGGTGATGGTTTGAAAGTTATTATATCAGGTTTTTCAAATTTCTCTTTTTAATTTTTTTGAGACACTGTCTTGCTATGACAGCCCTGGTTAACTTAGAACTCACTATGTAGACCTGGCCTTGAACACATAATTCTTCTGTCTCTCTTTTTCAAGTGCTGGGATTACAATCTTAAGTTACTACATCAAGCTTCAAGCTTCCGTTTTTTGTTTTTTGTTTTGGTTGTGAGCCTAGCTTTGAACAGCTGAGCCATCTCACCAGCTCAAGCTTTAACTTTTAATCCCATTTTTATTTTGCTTCTGTCTCTCTCAATATATATACATGCATACACAGAACCCTGACTTTGGTCCTCAGTCATGTGTAGACTGTCATCCTAGCCTTTGAGAGGTAGAAGATGGAGGAGCAGAAGGCCATAGTCATACCCAGTTACATAGCAAGTTTGAGGCCCGTCTGGACTAATGAGACCTGGTCTGAAAAATAGACACCCACATTTGGGATTCCAAGTGAGGAATCACGGTGGTAGATAGCTACGGTGGAGAGTCATTAAATGACACTCCAGAGGTGGCTGCTTGGACTTGCTGAGTGGCCTCAGAGCCACCTCAGAATCAAGGTCGTATTGAACTCCCCTTGTCTCCCCCTTCTGCAAAGTTTATCTTCAATATATATAACCGAAATTTCATTAATCAGAGGAATTCACATTACAGGAAGAAAGAGCTAGTCTGTCAGCACACTGGGGAGGTCTCGAGTTACAAACCGTTGTCTTCCATTTGACTTCCATTGTGTTCTACAGAGAATCATATCATATCGTCTGTCTGAAGGCCAAACAGACTTCGCCCCAGGTATGTTATCCAAGTCCATTGAGTTCCCCTAGAAATAACTGGCTATCCCCCTTAGAAATAGACTACACTTCTCCCTCCTCCCCAGTGAACAGGGTGTGTAAGCTCAAGCATCTGGGGAAGCCTTTGAATCTCATGCTTTGTGTGTGTCTCCTATCTTGTGGATGCCCCCTCACCCCCGGGGGGGGGGGATGAAATTAAATGCTGTGCCTTTTCTCTGACTTAATCTGTTTGTTCCAGTGAAAGCCTTCCTCTGTCCCCACTCTGTGCATGCAGAGGGGACCTGCTGCTGCTTTCAGTGTTGTGAGGTTGGTAACATCACTTTTTGAAAACAATGAACAGCTTTTGGAAATTGTAACAAACTAGCACAAAATATTTTCTCAACTTTTTTTTTTTTTTTTCAGTTCTGGAACCCAGGTAAGTACTCTATCCCTGAGCTACACCTAAGCTCTGTAGCATGAATCTTAAAAGGTCTTATTAATAAAAACAAACCCAGAGCCAGGTATTGGAGTGAACACTGAATGATCAGAGAAACAGAACCAGCCACATCCAACCTCACTTCCCCAATTCCTCAGCTGATCTCGTTTCCTCAAACTGGAAGCCTCTGTGTCCTCACCCAAATGGATATCAGCGGAACTGCTGCTAAAAGCTTAACCAGACTCTAGTTCCTGGTTCTCATGCTTTATATACCCTTCTGCTTCCTGCCATCACTTCCTGGGATTAAAGGCGTGTGTCACCATGCCTGGTTGTTTCCAGTGTGGCTTTGAACTCACAGAGATCCGGATGGATCTCTGCCTCCAGAATGCTAGGATTAAAGGTGTGTGTGCCACCATTTTCTGGCCTCTATGTCTATCTAGCGGCTGTTCTGTTCTCTGACCCCAGGTAAGTTTATCAAGGTGCACAATATATTGGGGAACACAGTATATCACCACAAAGCTCAATGTTCTTTAAGTATGCCCTAGATTGACAATTCTGAAATGCTGGTATATGTTAAAATAGTGCAAGAATTATTTATTCCAAGTGTAGTGGGGGTTGCCTTTAATCCTACCATTTGGGAGACTGAGACAAGAGAACCATGAATGTGCTGCACAAGGTGGTGCACACTTAAATCCCAGCACTTGTGAGGCAGAGACAAGGAGATCTCTGAGTTTGAGGCCAGCCTGCTCTGCATATCATGTTCTAGGACAGCCAGGGCTACACAGTGAGACCCTGAAACAAATGAACAAATAAACAAATCCATGAGTTTGAGCCACACAGGAAGACCCTGTCTTAAAATCCAAACCAGAAATTTTTTTTAGCTTAAGTCAAAGATATATAAATTTTGGATGAATATAAATAGGGGCTTAATCCATGTGAATGTTGGGTAGTATATTTGACATACCCTTACAATGTGGATAACACTTTGCCATGCAGCATATCTTTGTTAGGTTTCTATTGCTGTGATAAAACACCATGACCAAAAGCAACTCAGGGAAGGAAAGGCTTTAGTCCAGCTTTTAACTGTCAGGACACACTCCATCACTGAGAGAAGTCAGGGCAGGAACTCAAGATAGGAACCTGGAGGAAGGCACTGAAGCAGAGACCATGGAGGACCGACCTCTGCTTACTGGCTGATGCATCTTGGCTTGCTCAGTTTACTCTTTTATATATTCCAGGACCATTTGCCCAAGGGTGGCACTGCCCACAGTGAGCTGGGTTCTCCAGTATCAATCACTAATCAAGAAAATGCCCACATGCTTGCCTATTACTGGTCAATCTGATGTGGATGTATTTCCAATTGACGTTCTCTCTTCCCAGATGACCCTAGCTTGTGTCAAATTGACAAAAACCTAACCTGCACACAGTACCAGCCTGCTTATTTCAGGCTGACATCTGATGTCTCTGATCTGACCCACTAAATGGACTTGACATCCTCTGGCATGCGTCTCTCTGTCTGCCTGTTCAGCTATAGCCTAGCCTTCCTGAGTACTAGATTCCAGCTGTGTGCCACCATACTCTGATCTCCCAGACATATCTGGATTCAGCCATCTGCCACCATACCCTGATCTCCTAGGCATATCTGTAATGGCTTATTCAGAGAAACTGCAGCCCTCTAAAGACACAAGAATGACTCTGAAAGCTATTTTGTTAAAGAAATTTATATCTGTAAAAGAAGACTATATTAGTGAGATAAATACCCAGTAAGACATAAGCAGGCATTTCTATTTTATACGGACCTTTCTGACTTGCAAATGTCTTCCCACAGGAAGGAAAAAGATTGGGTCTCATGCTTGACCCAGAGACGACCACAGGTGGCTGTTACCTAGGAAACGTCATCTGTGTAAGAAGACAGCCTTCTGTAGCCTTCTCAAGCTCCTGCCTCTTTGCTTAACTCTATATAAACATCAGTTTCCAGATGTCTTTTGATTCCTCCTTTGTGTATAGCTCCTGTGTTGCTACACATTAATTAATTCGTTATGAATTTTCTCTATGAATTTATTGGCTGTTATTTCATTTCATGGTCTAAAATTATTGAAGCTTCAGTGGGCAACAAGAATTTATTTATTTATTTTAAAGCTTTGATTTCTTTAAAATTTTTTTTATGATTGTGTTTATTTATTTGTGTGTGTGTGTGTGTGTGTGTGTGTGTGTGTGTGTGTGTGTTGGTGCATGGTGATCAGGGAACATGAGTACCATGGGTTTGTGTGGGACTCTGAGGAAACTTGTGGGAGTTGGTTATTTCCTTCCACTAAGTACATCTCTGAGACTGAACTCAAATCATTAGGTTTGGTGGCAAATGTCTTTACTTGCTGAGCCCTGGCCCAGTTTTAAATGTATTGACAATTAAATAAATGTACATAATGTATTTTGGTATATTCCCATTATAGTCTCTTGTCCCCCTCACTCACTCTGGACCCCCTCTTCTTCCCCAAAAGCTCCCATTAAACCCCTTCCCAACTCTTAAATGAGCCACTTAGTTTAATTAAGGTTGCTGGAGTGAGTGTGGGTGGGGCACTACTTACTGGAGTATGGGTAACTCACCAGTGGCTGTTATTGAAGAAAATGACTCTCTCCCTGTGTAGCCATTAACTCAGCACCAAAAGATAGTAAATGGCGCTGGTTGGTGGTGCTGGTTACTGGCAGAAAAGTCATGGGCCACAGCAGAACTCAGTGTTAGGTTTTGGAGCTTTATTAGGAGGGAAAGGAGGGGGGAAGAAAGAGGGGAGAACCAGGCCTGGTAGGGGAAGGAGGCGGTGGGGGTGGGGGGGAGGGAGCAGAGCGGGAACAGAGAGAGAGCAGAGAGAAAGCAGAGAGAGAGAGAGAGAGAGAGAGAGAGAGAGAGAGAGAGAGAGAGAGAGAG